>JAQFYZ010001201.1:0-26266 GCA_034695085.1 Cylindroiulus punctatus | reverse complement strand
CCTTCTGTCGAATCTTGTCGGTCATTGCTGCCAGATATTTAGGTTCATTCTGCAGTAGCACTCCAAGGTACTCGTATAACGTTAAAGGCTAAGGCGCTTTAACCTAGCTACTTCATCTAGAGGCGCTTCTATCGAATGGAGCCACTCATACATGCCGTCCCACCAACAGCTTCCAATGCCTATGCACGAGAGCCAGTTTTACGGGGACGCCGAATATGGAAAGTCCTTAATGGCCGGTGAGCGCCCATGTGAACTGCTGCTATTTTGAATTTTGCTGACTGGAATAATTTAATTTTATCACCGGTAAGTTGTCAAGTTCGTAGAAGTTTATGAACGTTCTTCAATTTAGGAATGTTCTCCTCATTTCCAAGTAAAAGATGTTCAAGAGAGAACCTGGTGTTACTAACTGCAGATATTTATGCTTCTAGTGACCGGGTAACCTTACTAAAACAATGGAGCTAACGGACTCAAACTTGCGTACTTTGACTACATATTTGGAGCAAACCTTGTCTCCGGATAATGCTGTGAGAAAACCAGGTGAGTATTAACAATTCAGGGAGTCAATAAATACACTGTAAACCGCTTTCATGCCATGTTATACAGTATGCTGATCTGACATTTTATTTCGTGCCAAATAATCAGTCTCAAACGCAATTTACAAAGTCATGATCTTCCAAACCTGTTCACCGATTATGGTGTATTCTCAATCTAACCTTGAAAAAGACTAGAAATGACCCAAGTATATTTTGGGTTATGAATTTGTGGATTGAATAGAATAAATATGAGGTCCTAAAACAATGATTGACACCCCACCCTCCAATCCCGCCTTTCCAAACCTGGGATAATTACCAAAATTGGGTAAAAGTGGATTTATATGGGGTAATGACACACCTCGGAATGCACATTATTGTTATTAATATGTAGAATAAGAATTTAAGTCATCTGAATCTGTCAATATGTCCAGATAGGAAAAGTCTAACAAGTATTTTAATTTTATTCTATTATTTTTACTGCTGCATGTAATATAACGACTATAGGTCTTGATCAGATTGCAATCCTTATCCACATATCTTATATCTACACAACGCAATCAATTTTTTTGTGGCACATTCAGTTTGAACTTTCTATACCATTTGGCAAATGTGAATTCGTTTACTTCCAGCGGAGAAGTTCTTAGAATCAGTGGAAGGAAACCAAGGGTATCCTGTCCTGTTGCTAAATCTGGTGAACAAGAACGATGTCACACTGACTATTCGTGTGGCAGGTGCCATCGCCTTCAAAAATTATGTAAAGCGAAATTGGAGAGTTGTAAGTGTTGAATAAAAATGAAACTCTTATTTTCTGCATATGTAGTAAGGCCATGACTGAGCTTTTATCATGACTTTGTAGTGTGAAGATGGGGGTGGCGACAAGGTTAGTTCTTCTGATCGGACGGCGGTAAGGGAATTCATCATTGAGCTTATGCTGCAAAGTCCTGAACAGATCCAAAGACAGGCAAGTTTTCATTCACACGCCATGTATACTGTACAGGTTTCCTAATTTCTTATTCACGCTTGATCTTCTCTTTATCTTTAGTTGAGCGATGCCATCAGCATAATTGGAAGGGAGGATTTTCCAGAGAAGTGGCCCGACTTACTCCCAAAGATGATCAGTAAATTTCAAAGCGGCGATTTCCATGTCATCAATGGTATCTTGCATACTGCGCACTCGTTGTTTAAACGGTAAACCTGATACATTTACTCTCAATCACCGAGTCAATTTTTGCAGGACTATGGCTATTTGGCAGAATCTCCTGTTACAAATCAAATTTTTACCATATTTTAGCTATCGTTACGAATTCAAATCACAAACCTTGTGGACGGAAATCAAATTTGTGCTAGACAATTTTGCCAAACCTTTCACAGATTTGCTGAATGTAAGGAAAACTTTTTTTGGTTTAAGTTTTGCTTTTAAATAGTAGCGATTGTACTGTTGCAAATGCTGATTTTTTTCTAGGCCACTATGGAGCTAGCCACAACTCACGCCAACAATCCTGTCGCCCTCAAAGTGATTTTTAGCTCGCTTGTCATGATTACAAAGATTTTTTACAGTCTGAATTTTCAGGTAAGATCTCTATATTTCTTTTGAATACGTAGCTTTTTTGCTACCCATGTTTGGTGTATTAAACGAGTTTTCAATTCGATATTTTTTTTGTTAATGAGCAAGAATTCCTCTTCGAATCTTCTCAAGGCGATAATATGCTTTTATGCACTAGTTCCCTTGCTCCTAAAACTGAATATTGTTATAACCATTTAAACAGGATTTGCCAGAATTTTTCGAGGATAACATGGCCACATGGATGAAGCATTTCCTAACATTATTAACCACTGACAATAAGTTGCTTAAGACGGATGTGAGTTTTCATAGATTTCTTTTATTATCTTATACAATTCATTCTTTGTGGTGTATCTTATTCATTCGTTTTCTCCTCCAGCTGGACGAAGAAGCTGGCTTGCTGGAAGAGCTCAAATCTCAAATCTGTGACAACATTGGCATGTATGCTCAGAAATATAACGAGGAATTCCAACCGTACTTGCCAGAGTTTGTAACTGCAGTCTGGGACCTTCTTATCACCACTGGCTCGCAAGTCAAATATGATTTGGTAGTGTACAAGTTGTCAATTTGCCGTTCATGCCGGTTTTTTCATTTGCAAATTTTAAGGAAATGATTATGGTCTGTTTCAGTTGGTCAGCAACGCCATACAGTTCCTGGCCTCAGTAGCGGAAAGACCGCATTACAAGAGCTTGTTCGAAGACACAAACGTCCTCGGAAGCATCTGTGAGAAAGTCATTTTGCCCAACATGCAGTTTCGAGGTATGTTCTGCACTGGTGTTTTACTGGTCTCTGTTGAATTAGAAATGTTAGCTTGAACATAGTTGTGCTTTTCCAGAGTCTGACGAGGAGCTGTTTGAAGACAATCCAGAAGAATATATCAGGCGGGACATTGAAGGCTCAGGTGCGTGTTTACTTATTTTGCTCGTGGACTTATTTTGTTAAACGTTAAATTGAAATTACAACCTGTTTAGATGTCGATACGCGGAGGCGGGCTGCGTGCGATCTGGTGAAAGCCCTTTCCAGGTACTTCGAAGCGCAAATAACAGCAGTGTTTTCCCAATATGTGAATAGTATGCTGCAGGTAAACAAAACACATATTCTAAGTTGAAATTCCAAAACTGGCTTCCTTGATTACATGAAGCTCATTGTTTCTCTAGAGCTACAGCACCAACCCAAAGGTAAATTGGAAGCATAAAAATGTAGCCGTATATTTAGTGACGTCTCTAGCTGCAAAGGCCCAAACAGAAAAGGTAGGATGACAACTCATCTGTTAGATGTATGAGATTTCTGCTCCATGGTAGATGCCTTGTAAATTGCATATCAAGTCTTTTAAGACAGCATTGAAATGTCGTGAATTTTTAGCATGGAATCACACAGACTAACGAACTAGTCAACATCAAGGACTTTTTGGAGGAATTCATTTTGCCAGACTTGAGGGACGAAAACGGTAGGGAATGCTACATGGCTCGTTCTTTTTCCTTACCATAGCCAGTGCTGTTTTATTCACTCTTGAAATCTTTTGCGACATCTGACCCCACCAGTTAACGAGATGTCGGTCATCAAAGCGGACGCCATCAAGTACGTGATGATTTTCAGGAACCAGCTGCCCAGGGAGTACATTCTGGCTGCTTTACCCTGCATCGTGAAGCTGCTTCAGTCGTCATGCCAGGTTGTTCACACTTACGCCGCGCATGCCGTGGAAAAGATCCTATTGATCCGAGCTGCCGACGGAACAGCAAGGTAGAAGTCTATGAGCTTTTCATTCTTGGAGTTTGCTTTCTCCCAGATGTCCTCGACTGACCGTTGTCTGTTTTCAGCTTCAAGGCACAGGACATTCATGGTTTTGCCGAGTCCCTGTTGAGGAATCTATTTAACGTGATGACGCTTCCTTGCTCGAGCGAAAACGAATATATAATGAAAGGCAAGTCAATGCGAGACTGTGTATTTCAAGAAACTGAGTGTAGAAAAATAGAAGTTATAATATAATGAATTAAGTAAATGAAATCTTTTTGTTTTGTAGCCATAATGCGGACGTTTTCGACTTTGCAAGAATCCGGAATTCCGTTTTTGGCCACATACCTTCCAAATTTGACCACCATCTTGACCCAAGTTTGCAAGGTATGCTAACATCAGTGAATGAATCGTTCCAATTGTCTCACATTTTCTTACAAGCACTTTCCTACTGTTAAGTAGAATCCTAGCAAACCCCATTTTAACCACTACCTGTTCGAAACATTGAGCCTGTCAATCCGCATCGTTTGCCGTGCGAACCAAGCAGCAGTTGGGTCCTTTGAAGAGGCCCTGTTCCCAATCATTCAGGAGATTCTTATTCAGGACGTTTTAGGTAATTTTTTTCTCTGTTACTTTAAGAATGTCACTCAACAACTAATAACATTCCCTGTTTATAGAATTTATCCCATATGTGTTCCAAATTCTCTCCTTGTTGCTCGAGCAACACGAGTCTTCTGTCCCCGAGCCCTACATGGTTCTGTTCACCTCCCTGCTGGTTCCCAGCCTGTGGGAGAGGCCTGGCAATGTGCATCCACTGGTCCGACTGTTGCAGGCATACATCGAGAAGGGCTCGCAAGGCATCATTGCCGGAGAAAAATTGGTATGGTAATTTTTCATTTCAGAATTTTTGACATTTTGCACAATTTAACGTCATTTACCCCCAAAAAATAGAGTGGCTTGCTGGGCGTATTCCAAAAATTGATCGCTTCGAAAACGTTTGACCACGAGGGCTTTTTTCTGGTGACCAGCATACTTGAACATGTCTCGAGGTACATATTATCTCGTTTATTGGGCTGTCGCATCACAATAAACCGTTCCAGGTTGTTCTGATTCCCTGCTTTGCTTCACTTTCAGCGAGGCTCTTTCTCCATTCCTCCGCCAGATTTTCCTACTGCTCTTTCAGCGATTGCAGAGTTCAAAGACCACGAAGTTCATTAGATGTAATGCAATCAACTGCTGTTTTGATCGCTGAAAATCGAGTGCCACATCACTGTCAATTTTGTTGTTTCTTGCAGGTCTCCTGGTCTTCTTCTCTCTTTTCGCGGCGAAATATGGAGCTGATGTTTTAGTGCAAACCATAGACTCTATTCAACCAAAGTAAGAATCATTTCATATGATTTAAATTGTTGCATTTAATTACCATCAACTTGTAGCTGTAACTTGTCACATGCGTAATCGTTGTCCCATCTACATTAGCGTAGTAACTAGCTAACTTTTTTTTGGGGGCTGGTCCCGTTTTCGTCCGTTCCGAGTTTCTTTATTTCGTTTTTAATTTACTCTGCCCTACAAAAACTCGTCGTTATTTGAACTTAACAAATGTTTAAAGATAAAATCTGCATGATGTTGTCACATTCGGTGTTGCTAGGAGAAAGCATTGCTTTTCCATGCAATTGTTTGTTTCATCACTCTTTTTGCAGAATGTTCGGAATGGTCGTGGAACGACTGTTCATCACAGACGTTCAAAAAGTGTCCGGAAGCGTCGAACGCAAGATATGCGGAGTCGGCATTACCAGGATGCTGTGTGACTCTGAAGCATTGGTGTCGGGCGAGTACGCTCATTTGTGGTAAGGACCACTGTCACTGCCTTGCTTCATGAGTTAATCCTCTTCCAAAGCCTTGCTTAGTCTTTGTCGGTGGTATTTCTCTCCTCTAGGACACAGCTGCTGAAGGCTTTAATCGACCTCTTCGAACTTCCTGAAGATGAGTCCGTTCCTGATGACGAGCACTTTGTAGAGATTGAAGACACTCCAAGCTATCAGACCACTTACTCCCAGCTGGTCTTTGCCTCCAAGAAAGAGCAGGATCCCTTCGGTGATACTGTACCTAACGCTAGGACTCATCTTGCCCTCTGCCTTCAGAAACTTTCGCACAAAAAGCCGGTGAGACATGTTAGCTTGTGTTACACATTATTTTTCTCAAGAAGAAAAACAAGCCAACTTAATGAGCGAAAATCTGGCTAATTGATTTTGAATCTTTTAATATTTGTCTTATAACTTCCCCGAAAAATGCAACAGATATGAACAATCTGAAAGTAACAAGATGCCATGGATTTGAAAGTTTTGAAAAAAAAATTTCATGTTTTTTTCAGATCTCAACCCTGATCTCGACTGGGCTCGAATCAAATTCGTTACAGTATCTTCAACAATACATGCAAGCGGCTAATGTAACAATCAGCTAAGTTTCTGCAATTTCCTCCTCTGTTTATTTTTCGTCTTTCATTAAAGTATTTGTGAATGTTTTTCGAAAAAAAAATCTTTGTTTTTTGATTTCTCTCATCTGCTATCGATAACACTGAATTGTAGGGCAGGAAGACAGCAATGTCAGACAGGCAATAAGACAACATATCCTCTTTGAGGATCGCACAATGAGTTTTCTTTATTATTTCTGTCAGGAGACTAATAGTGTCAAGAAAATTAGGATAACAGCATTTGCCCATTGGTTAGCTATGTTGTCACCAATATGACAATATAAATGTATAGTCTGAAAGTAATTGAATGGTAAACTTTAGACTAGTTTTTTATCGGTAAAGAAGATAACGTTTTGGCCCGGCTTATTTTCAAGGAAGCATAAATTGTTAGATAATCAGCTACAGTATGTCAATCAAGGAAATGGGAACCCTCTTTTTTCATTGCTTTTAAAAATTTAAACAATTAGTAACGTAAAAATTGTTTTAGTGTGACACAAAAATGGGAGTCCCATTGCACATCACAAAAGTTGTAGTTTATACAAGTTGAAATAAAATTCCCGGACAGATCAGAAATATTGCCAACCCGATGTGCCAGCAAGGGGGCATAGCTCAGTGGTAGAGCATTCGACTGCAGATCGAGAGGTCACCAGTTCAAACCTGGTTGCCCCCTGACATTTTTTTTTTTCAACTTTGAACAAATGGGAAGTTTGTCATCATGAACACTTTTGTTTTACGTTGAAAAAGGCCATTTATTTGAACCTGAAAATAGGAAGAATTGTTTTTAAATTTAAAAAAAAAATTCACTAGGGGGCAACCAGGTTTGAACTGGTGACCCTTCGATCTGCAGTCGAATGCTCTACCACTGAGCTATGCCCCCTGTTGGAAATTCTGATGAGAAAAACCGTATAGTACCAATGACAGTTTCGTATGGGAGCCTAGTTTTCTGTATAAACATTAGAACTTCCTTTAGTGTTTAATGAATTTTTTAAACATTTAGCACGTTCGCTATTAAGCAATTTATTGCATTTTTGCCGTAATCGGTCGAGCTGCTCGCCAGAGGGCGCAACGACGTGGGTCCGTGACGTCACGTAGTCTACGGCTAGTCGGCGTTGTGAATTTGGGGTGAAACGTTTTCAGTTTTTCGATCGTGGTTTAGAATTTCACATTTAGTTGATTTTTGGCAACGTTTCACCATGGCCAGTACCCGGGTCATCGGATCCCTAAAGTCACTGCCGTACTGTAGGTTTAGAACAACGAAATTAGCAGGTAAGACTACCATTTTCGCGAGGAAATTTTATGAGTTCCAATTCTCGATCTCCCGGTCTTCCATTGATTTGCAGTCGTAAATTTAGCCCCCAAATCGCTTAGGACAAGGTTAACGCTCGCCTCATTTGAATTATTATAAATGTACTCATTTGGGTTGTAAATGTTTTACTTGTGTCTCGTGTAAGGTCGTAAACTTTGTACCCCGTGTAGAAGGAGCGACTGCTAATCTTTTCCGTGACGTCATGAGACATGCTTTGGGGGTCATTCCCAATGTCGTGGGGCAAAAGTGCCTCATGCAAGGACAAGCAAATGTTATTTAATATTGGGACCTAACAGAACCCCCATGGAAACCCAGTTAGGATGTCAAATATCAACGTCGTCAATAAGCATTAATTATAATTATTTTATTTATATATAAATAAATAAAATAGGCTCTGGACTGTAGCTCCGTCTAGTACCATGCATGCCTTGGACCATGTAAAGTAATAAAACACAGAACGTGCGGGGGCGTTCAGATATTGTCATCAAATATTGAATGGCTACTGCAAGTCAAACAATCTTGATTATTGCAACGTTGTGTACTTTGCTAATGAAATTGTTACACATGTATATAATGATAAAGCTTATATGATAATAAGTGTAAACCATGTGCACCCTCACAAGGCTATAGGTATAAACTGTTCAAATAAACTTGTTTGAATGCTTTTTTGGATGTTTGGATAACTTAGGATACTTATAGAAAGTTCTCTTTATGTTTATAATACTTGTTGTTAGGGGCAATTGTAATAAAACTTGAAAAGAATGCTTTTTGAAATGCATATACATGTAGATGAGACTTGTGTATCGTCATAATGTCCATTCCTTGTCTTCGTACAAATGCACTTAGCCCTGGTTGTCTTCAGGTACAATGTATTTGCTAATTTAACATTACCTCCTCGCAGGTTTCTGTCAAAATAGGTACTTCTCTTTATCAAGACTATCTTACGGTGAGTTGACATTTTTCCACCATTGATCTAATTATAAATCACGCCTTTAATGCTATGACTGTGTTACCATAGCACAACGAAAAAACATGGAGCGGACCGTTAAACAGGGTGTCGCAATTTTTAAAATTAATTGCCCCGATACAAAGGTGAGTTTCCTTTCAGCATGTCAGTCAAGCGCCCCTTTTCGTACTTTGGTGAGGTTCAAACTTTGGTTTAACAGATGAATACATTAAACGAAACGATGATGAATGAAGTGAAAGAAGAACTGGCCTTAGCAAGGAACGATCCCAGCATTAAAAGCATCGTTATCATATCTGGAAAACCCGACAATTTCATCGCTGGAGCTGATATCAAGTGAGCAAAATTTGTCTTCTTCATATTCGAATTTTTCTTCAAATTATGGCCTAGTTTCTACAAGTTTTAAATTTTTATTATTCATTGTTTAATTAATTGGTGCTGTTCTTGTTTAGCATGTTGGCAGCATGCAAAACTCCTGCTGATGCTGCGAGAATTTCCCGCGAGGGTAAGGAAATCATGGATGAAATGGAAAAGTTTCCTAAACCCATAGTTGCTGCCATCAATGGTCCATGTCTTGGCGGTGGATTAGAGGTACTAATGCCGATTCATGATCTTCTTTCGTATATACAAATTTCCAAAACATTGTGTAAAAGTGGAGAAATGGTAGACAGTGACAGTTGTTTCTCTACACTAAACTTTCATGTATTACAAATAAAATGTATCGTTTCCTTAATTTTTGTGTAATGTTCTTAGGTCGCCCTTGCTTGCCACTACAGGATAGCCACAAACACCCGCAAGACTGCCCTGGGTTTGCCAGAAGTCATGCTCGGAATCTTGCCAGGCGGTGGCGGCACAGTACGTTTGCCTCGACTTACTATGTTGCCTGATGCCTTGGACATGATGCTCACCGGACGACAGATTAAAGCTAACAAGGCAAAGAAAATGTCCCTGGTGGACCTGCTTGTCGACCCCCTTGGTTAGCATTTTAACCTTTTAGGACTTACGTGTTGAGTTGTGCAACTTTTTAACTTTTTTTTATTTCAGGTCCTGGTTTGAAACCCCTAGAACAAAGAAACTTAGAATACTTGGAAGAAGTTGCCGTCGATGTTGCGAAGTAAACCTTTGATGTCAATGAAAACTTGTGCCATTAATTTGTACTTGCAAACTGTTGTCCTTTACTTGACCCTATCTTTACAGAGCCTTGGCAGATGGGAAAATCAAGATAGATCGTAAGAAGTCCCTCATCCAACGTGAGTCACCTTGTGAAGTTTATTTGCACGGCAGTAATGGTTTTCAAATGCTCAGTGGTTTTAATTGTTATCCCCAGGATTGACTAACTATGCTATCGGCTTTCAATATGTGCGCAACAAGATCTTTGAGAAGGCCAGGAACCAAGTGATGAAGTTGAGTTTGGGCCTTTACCCTGCCCCTCTGAAGATCCTCGAGGTTGTACAGACTGGATATGATAAAGGAATAAAGGCGGGATACGAGGCCGAAAGCATTGGATTTGGAGAACTTACTGCGACCAAGGAGAGCAAGGCACTCTTCGGACTGTTTTATGGACAGACCGAATGCAAGAAGAACCGTTTTGGAGAACCGCAAAAGCCAGCGAAGTAAGCCGTAGCATACATTGGTGTTAACATCATCAATGTCGCAGATATAGAATCATTTCAAAGCAAGTATTGTTTTCGTACTCTGTAGTATTGATGTGATATTGACTTTCTTGATTTCTTCAGGAATCTAGCTGTTCTTGGAGCTGGATTGATGGGTGCTGGCATTGTCCAAGTCAGTTTGGACAAGGGCTACAATGTCATCATGAAAGACATGGACCTAAAGGGTCTTGGAAGAGGACAGAACCAGATCCAGAAGGGATTCGACGGGTCTGTGAAGAGGAAACGAATCACTTCGTAAGTTTCATAAATTGAAATGGAAATAATTTTTGACCGTATGGAAGTGTTAACTATTTCAAAAGATACTCTTACTTACCTTACAATATAAACATTTTTATATGTTAACATTGCTGAAATTAATTGCATGAATATCCACATTGGCAATTAAACTAATTCTAAATATGACTTATGTGACATTTTTATGGTAGGCACGAGAGGGACTTGTATCTTGCGAAGCTTGATCCCACTATGACATATGGAAATTTCGGCAACGTAGACATGGTCATCGAAGCCGTTTTTGAAGACGTTAACATAAAGCACAAGGTCCTCAAGGAATGTGAAGCCATCATTCCACCCCATTGTATTTTTGCCTCAAATACATCAGCCTTGCCCATTGCCAAAATAGCTGCTGCTAGCAAAAGGCCAGACAAGGTGGGCGAGTCTCCTTTGAAACCATTCTGTTTTTATGATTTGATATTTTAAGCGAACTTTCCATAAAGTCCAGAATATTCCTTCAGTTGATGGAAGTCGTGCATAGGCAATTTCTTTTAACTGTGCTGATAGCAAAGGCAACCTTGTCACGGATGTAAACGAAAGATGCTAAAACAATACCCATTTTAGGTGATCGGCATGCATTACTTTTCACCAGTGGACAAGATGCAGCTCCTGGAAATCATAACCACCGATCAAACGTCCAAAGACACTGCCGGTAAAGCATGAAGATTTCTTTCAAAGTAATTTTGAAAATCAGAGATTCACTAATCATCTCTGCTCCACAGCCTCCGCCGTCGACGTCGGCCTGAAACAAGGCAAAATTGTCATTGTTGTCAAGGATGGTCCTGGATTCTACACGACACGCATCTTGTCGGCCATGATGGCTGAAGCCATCAGGGTGCTCCAGGAGGGCGTCGGCCCCAAGAGGCTCGATTCTTTGACCAAAAAGTTCGGATTCCCCGTCGGGGCAGCCACGTTGGCCGACGAGGTTGGTCTGGACGTGGCGGCACATATCGCCGAGTACTTGGGCGGTGTTTTTGGAGAGAGGTTTGCCGGTGGAAATGCAGGGTTGCTCAAGGAGCTCGTCGCTAATGGATACTTAGGTAGGGAAAATTCTGTTTGGTAATTGAAAATGCTGCTATGTCGTTGTCAGCCTCACCTAAAAAAAACTGTCATTTGTGCGGCAACCATCCTTACCTTTTTCTCCGGTTTCCAGGTCGCAAGTCGGGAAAAGGTTGCTACGTGTACACAGCCGGTGCAAAAGAGCGCGAAGTGAACTCCGGCGCCGAAGAGATTCTGAAGAAGTTTGCATTAACGCCAAAGGGAAATTTCACCGACGAGGACATTCAGTACCGTCTGGTAACGCGGTTCGTCAATGAGGCCGTTCTCTGCTTGCAGGAGGGAATACTGGCCTCACCGGTAAGTCAGCGGAAATTTTTTGCGTAGCAGAAATCTTTCAGGTAGGTTCTTTCTCCTTATTTCCCACGCTCGATTTTCTAGGTGGAGGGCGATATCGGCGCCGTTTTCGGACTTGGCTTCCCTCCCTGCCTGGGCGGGCCATTCCGCTGGGTTGACATTTATGGAGCTGACAAGATCGTAGAGAGGATGAAGGAGTTTGAGCAACACTATGGTGCCCCCTTCGTGCCCTGCCAGCTCCTGCTGGACCACGCCAAGGACCGTAGCAAAAGATTCCACACCAAGTAATGTCGCTGCAGCTGCGCCGTTTCTACTCCATAATGCAATTTTTTAATAACAATGCCCGGGCAGATTGGTGGGCTATATTTGTAATTCGAAGCTGCCGGGTGGACTCATGTTGTGTCTTAGCGGAGAGCGGCAGAATGTTAGCATTCCCGTAATAGGCTACTAAAATCGCGCGACGTCCGAGGGACTCGATTTCGAAGGCATGTGATGCAGTTTTTGGCCGGGTTAATTCATGGCGCCTCCACGTTCGCAATGTTTGCGGATGTATGCGGTGGCTAATAAACGAGTTTCAATCGCTGTTCAATTCTGTTTGTGGATGTCACTGCATGGGGCTTGTGGCCAGTGGCCTATAATCCCATTTGTAGGAGTCGTCACTTGACGCTCAGGACATTAACTTGAAGTTTGCCAAGATTTGATCAGTTGGACAATGGTTTTGGGGCATTTGGTAGAAGTGGGGACAATATGCATGTGTGAATCTAAAATGTTAATGGCCCACCAGGGAACTCACAATATTCTGTCGGCCAAGCCAGCCCTGCTTTGTGATTTATAATTAGTTGTCATAATTGCCCGATTAAAATTTGAGATTCACACACTCTGGAATTTGACGTGCAATGTCGCACACGATGTTTTCTGGAAACCTTGCATATCTTTCTATTCAACTGTGAAAGCAGACTTACTTAGCTGTTGCCCCATTGAAGATATTCGAGAGGCTCAGACATAGGTCACACCCTTGGACAACCCACAGTACAACCATTTCACAACTGAAATCTTGGGGTATGTGAAATTATTTGAGATAGCACTGCACTACAGGATATTCTCTGAATTAGCTGGATCTTCAAAGTTCATACTGTGTAATGTTTTATTCTTTATACTGTATCTATTACGCGCACATGCACATAGAAATTGCTGATGTATTGAAAGATTGTAAGGGTCTTTATTAATTTTTTATGATCATCACCTGAGCAGCTGCACCTGTGTCATGTACCACCGATGTTGTCTGGTCTGGTGAATGGTGTAATAGGTTTCACTGTATTGTATATGATAACCCACCAAATGGAACGTTCAAGCATTACAGTCAATTCATGGACTTTCTGTTAAATAGACGATTTGCAACGTGAAAATGCATAATTCAATGTTCATTTTGACTAAGCAAACTTGTCTAATTAATTCATTCCCCACACTGATCTGTAGAATTTTCTAAAAGGTAATACTCCAAAAGTATGATAAAAGTTCAAACCATTTGTTAAAACTATGAACCACTCTTCATATCGGTTCGTGTTTTGGGCAGCAATCAGCTGATCATTGAACTGAACCCAATTACATGCACATGTACATATATTTATGGGGGTCAAGTAAGACCATCTCAAAAATATCGACGTAATACTTGAACCCTTCCCCCCAAAGGTTTTTTTTTGACATATGGTGTACGATACATCCTGAAGGATTGCTAATTTAGACGAGTATGGATTTAAGTAAATTGTGTACTTTGCATTTGATTATTATTCATGAGTATAACTTGGCTGAAATCGCCTTTGACAAAAGCAAGTAGAAGGTAGACAACGTCAACGAAAACTGGAGTCGTTAATTTGGTCTGGCATCATTGAGGAGGTTGCGAATTTGGTCAAAGCGTTTGAGCAATCCAAGTCGAAAGTGCTAGTTAACCTTCAACTGGAAATTCGGTGTGCATACCCAAACCTCCAAGTTGTTTGCATTGAAAGTGCAGGTCGCGCTTGAAGACATTTTCTAACATTGTGGATTTCTTCACTGATTAACTTAGGTAATTTGCAGAACACCATGAGTCTTCACGAGCACCTACGGGTTGCAGCACCCAGACCTGTGTTTGGGGGCATGTCTTTCACAAGTGGTGTAGGAACAGGCGATCCAGATGTCAACGGTCACAATTAGCGACGTGCTGCAAATATACAGCAAGCATCGCCGAGGTCACCGATGCACACCTGGGTCATACGTAATGTACCTGGCTCGTGCTTGCGCAGCTGCCTACCATAGGTAACTCACCAACAACTTTCGATAGCGCTTTGCTAATTCATCGAGCGTTTTGCTTGTCATTCCTAACTTCGCTTTCATCGTGACGTCACTACTAGAGCTTTTATAATTGCCAAGTCTTTTAATCCGCCTACTCTTTTTCGTAGGACGTGCGAGCAGAAGCATCTCCGCATTTGAGGTCGTACTTTTCCCGGAGAGCACAGATTACCCGAGTTTCAGATGGAGAATCTAGGTAGGACACTGATAATACTTGCTTTTTGACCTGTGAGCGATAAGTTGGTTATCAGCAAGGAATGGTTGGGCTGGATCTTATGATAGATTAATTAAAACTAAGTTGTTTTTCAAATTGACGTGATTAAATCGCTAACTTTGAGTTGTTTTCGGAGATGACACTCAGGATCTCTTGATGACCTGCTACAGTGTATGTCTGGTGACCTCAAATATTGATTTCAGTGTCAAATCCTCAATGATAACTAATGTAACAACGATCCAGGGTCCTAATATTTGAAAAGTTATTTTAGGCAATGTTGTTGCTTGTTTGGATACACGTAGACCAAGCCAGAACCTTCTAATTGAAATCTGGACAATTCAGAAAAAATATAGCATTTTTTGATATAATTAAAGCTTGCGAACTGGTTTCGGTAGCTCTCCTCTAATTTTCCTTTTTTCTAATTAATTTCCTAATTAATAAACTTCTTAATTTCACGCTTTATTATATTATTAAACAGATTAATTGAAGATTTTAAATTCAAAATGATCTAAAGTTTAAAAGAAGCTATAATTTATGCAACATGATCTATCTGTGAACCAAGCCTAATAAATTGAATTGAATTTTCCGCTTGTCTTATAATTGGAAAAAAAATCCAAAATGTACGTAGTTCGTAATTTGTTTTCAATTATTTCGGTGTTGACTAGATTTTAGAAAATTAAAAAATGTTGTACTTCTGATATAGACGAACTAGACACCAAGCAGCGATTGCCTGTAGGTTTATGGACAAAAAAACACAAAATAAAGAAGAAGAAAATATGATAAATAACATGCTAAATTTTTTGGACCAGTGGTCCTGATTACATGCAGCTATTAATTTTTTTAAGATCTGGTTTGAATTTTTTTTTTAATTTGTCCATCAACTAGACACATGTGTTACTTTCTAATACTGCATGCTGAATTACATTTGCCTGCATTGCATGAGTATTTTCCCAAATATCACATAGATAGCTTGCGGATAATTTTTATTCCCATTTTTAGCCAGTTTTTAGGATTTGTTGTGTGGAAAATTCAAGCATAAGTAGCAATTGCGAATGAGTCGTCTGGTACGTGCACTGGTTCAATGTATAGAAACTACTGTACGTCATGCAATTTTTTTTCGCCATTGGAGAGAAAAGGGGAATTCACTTTGTGGAATTTTTTTTCTCTTTTATGCATTATTTATAATAAGTCGTGCTTTTTTCGAATGTTTTTAACGGACCATTTAGCTTTCATAACACATTACATTTTGGCGTCAAACGACGCACGAGAGCAATAACGTTATTACCTTCACGTTTTTGTCAAGGTACCGACCTGCTCAAACCGTAAACAAATTTGTAGTGAACCAGTGTGCCATTGACGAAAGATAACTTTTAATTGCAAATTGACCTACTTCCAAATTTCATATAACAACGCAATTGCGCTAAGGAATCTTTGATGCAAGAAAAGAGCAAGATTTTCGAGAACAAAAGAACCTAAGTAGAAATTTACGTGATATTTGTCGCATCGAAAACACCTTGAAACTCAAGGTGTCGAGGGAATTTTGTAGATCATTCAAACTCATTTACTTTTCTGAAGAGTTCCTGACGTCATCAAATATCACTTCAGGGAATGATGAGTGAATTTGCAGTTTGTATAACAAAATAATGAGTGGAAATTAAATGCATGTATTTCAGCAATGTGCAGAACTTCAAATTTGTCTTCTAAGTAAAATAAAATGAATTTAGGGGCTCCAATCGGTCCAGTCATCACAAAAACAACTTCAAGTAAACTTGCTAAAGGGGTGAAGATAATTGAATCACTATTTTTGTAATATGTAATTTTTGAATGGTCATTCAACAATAGTGCACAAAGTTATTTTCAATAACTAGAGTATACACGTTCTTTTTTGCAAATTACTAAGGTTAGGATTACAAAACGTGAATTAACAAAACAGTAACATTGCTTGAGGTGTAAAGTTTTTTAAAACTTTTGTCCTTGGCAACCCTGACTTCTAGCTGGATTTTTCATCTACTGTTCTTCCAAGGTCATGTGCCCGGAACAACAAAACATAGTGAAATTGAAAGTTTTCTAACATGCGAAAGAGAAAACTGTTTCAAAGGAGATGAATTTTTACCTTCAATTTTATATTTACATGTTCTTTTATAATCAGAAATATCTTTTCAAACAATGGGACTATTTAGTCTAGTTGATTTAAAACCTATTACTTTTTGCATCCTAATTTTAAAAAAACTCGAGAACTTTCAAAGTTTTTTTCAGACCTACTGCATGGGAATGAAGATATTTTTGCATTAAAATGGCTGCATTCTTTTTATTTTTTTGTAGGAAAACATTTACCCGACCGTGTCATTCAGTATGACTGGAAGGATGGAGTATTCATCATGAAATTAGATACTCCGAATTCTAAAGTGAGAAGCCATTTATTATTGTTTGACAAAACCAGTGTGCTGAAAGTGTTCGTCGACGTTGTTCATTGACTTTTTATGCACAGGTGAACACATTAGGCTACCAGATAATGGATGAAGTGGAAAAAGGGATGGCCGATGTCAACAAACACCTGGACAAAATCAATGCAATTGTGCTAATGTCGGCTAAACCGGGTAATTTCATCGCTGGAGCAGATATAAAGTGAGTGAATTTTATCCTTTACAGTGTTATCTACTTGGTAAATTGTGACAGTAAATTTTGGTTGTACTTCGGAATATGCCCTGTTGTTGCCCTGACATTGAGTTGGGTTGAAATACATTTGTTTCACATTTGGCGCAGGGCATATTCCTCATTCATTATATACAGTATGAGCAACTGAACTAACCCTCGTACTTTTTTAGTATGCTGGAAGCGTGTAAGACAGAAGAGGAAGCCGTAGAGCTGTCCAGCAAAGGGAAGCGACTGCTACAGATGTTAGAAGATTTTCCAAAGCCGGTTGTAGCGGCCATCAACGGAGTTTGCCTCGGTGGTGGGCTGGAGGTGAGCGCAAGCTCGCTACATCTTTAATAATAGCGACACTTTTCAGAAGAGTTTTAATACGAAGGATTAATTATTCCAGACTGCGCTAGCGTGCCACTACAGAATTGCTGTTGGCAATAAGAAGACCGTGCTTGGGTTACCGGAAGTCATGCTGGGCTTGCTGCCGGGAATGGGAGGAACGCAACGCCTCCCACGCCTCCTGATGCTATACGACGCCGTCGACATGATCCTCACCGGACGGAAAGTCCGGGCTGAAAAAGCATTGGCTATGGGTCTCGTTGATCGTGTGATTCCACCTTTGAGTGAGCATAAACTGAATCGTATTTTATTATATTTTGATTTTTATTCAATCCTTTGCAGAGTTTGATTGTTTGTGCAATTTGCAGGCACGGAGGAGAAGACCATAGCCAACTTGGAGGAAGAAGCCATCAAAGTGGCAAAGTAGGAGAATTTTGGAAAGTACTTGGAGAAATGCGACCCATGTGCAGTTGTACCAATTAATATTTCATTACTGCGTTTCAGATCTTTAGTGAATGGCACCTTAGTGCCAAACAGATCGAGGTCTTTGTTGCAAAGTGAGCTCTCTTCATTACTTTTGTTTGTTTTTCGAACGTATTTTTGGGCCATGCTATAGTACTGTCCCACACC
Organism: Cylindroiulus punctatus; assembly: GCA_034695085.1. Classification (NCBI taxonomy): domain Eukaryota; kingdom Metazoa; phylum Arthropoda; class Diplopoda; order Julida; family Julidae; genus Cylindroiulus; species Cylindroiulus punctatus. Next base: position 8,254 of record JAQFYZ010001201.1, on the reverse strand, counting down.
CAAAAAAATCGTTTTCTATTTCAACCCTACTCATTCAGACAGTTCTTCTTATACAGTATAATAGCACTGTCGCCGTAGACTATGGTAAATTTAGGCTTTTTCCTCAGAGCTCATAAGCTGGCAGTGATTGCATGGCAGTTAGGGGCAGCTAATACAGAAATGACATTTTAAGGTTTAATAGTTTTGGTTAGGTTTGGCACACAAAAAAACACAGTAACGAAAATCAAAAAAATCAAAAAATAAAAGAATGAATATCTACAGTTAGGACAGATGTCGTTCTTGTATACTAGTCAAGTATGGCTCGAATGGGGGACTACTACAGTGTGGTATATCCTACTTTTGCACAACGTTTGGTTTTGCCTTCTTAATTGTAGTTATTGTTGAATGTTTATTTGATGATAAGTAAGAAAGGTCATGCTTGCACTAACTGAGTGTTGTGTTCATAGGGTTGGCAAAATATGCCCTGAGCTATCAGTTCATTCGCAACAAGCTATTCGAGAAAGCCAAAGAGAAGGTGATGCAATTCAGCCACGGCTTGTATCCAGCACCGCTTCGAATCCTGCAAGTGATACAGAAGGGCCTGGATTATGGCATGGATGCCGGCTACGGGGAAGAGTCTAGAGTGTTCGGGGAGCTGACCATGACCAGTGAGTTCAGAGCTCTTGTCGGAATATACCATGGCCAAAATGAGTGCAAGAAAAACAGAATCGGCGTGCCTGGACAGGAGGTCAAGTGAGTAATGCAGTGGAATAAAAATTTTCTAATAAGCTAATTTGTTATTTTTCCCCAATAATACTATATGTCATACAAGAAATTTAAAATTTTTGATAGGCTCAATTTTCCAGATTAGGCTACCTTTGCAATAGAGCTCAACTAACATTTTTGCTGGTTGAAAACAAGAGTTTCAATTAAATCGGCACAAGTATTAAAAATCAGTTTCCTCTTCTTCGATTTTCAGAAATATTGCCGTTTTGGGGACCGGTTTAATGGGCAGCGGCATTGCTCAGGTCAGCTTGGAAACAGACTTCAACGTGAAGCTGAAAGGAAGAAGCGAGGAAAGCCTGAAGGGCGCTGAGCGGAAGATTATGAAAGGCTACAACGACTTGATCAAAAAAGTGAAAATCAACAGGTGGGTACCAGTTCCTCTTCCAGCTTTCTGGTAGAACCAGCCTTCCGAATGTGAAAATGTTTGATTTCAGCGCCGAACGTGATTCCTACATGGCCAAATTGGAAAAATGCACCACGTTTGATAAGCTGAACAACGTAGACATTGTCATTGAGGCCGTGGCCGAAAAGCTGGAACTTAAGCGTGAAGTGCTCCAAGAATGTGAGCGTGTCACTCCGGCCCATTGCGTATTTGCAACGAACACGTCCTCCATCTCTGTTTCTGAAATCGCTGCTGCCAGCAAAAGACCCGACAAGGTGCAAAGACGTATCCCATTTGAAACTACGTCCTCGTCGGAAATTAGTGGAATTTTCAATTTTTGACTAATTTTTAGGTTGTCGGCATGCACTACTTTATGCCCGTAGACAAAATGCAGCTTCTTGAGGTTGTGGTCACGGAATGGACATCAAAGGAAACTGCGGGTAAGTAATCTATAGCACTATTGTATTTTGTATTTTCTCTGGCATCCCAGAATTTAACGCTACTTTCTAATCACAGCGACGGCAGTGGAAGTTGGTCTAAAGCAGGGCAAAACCGTCATCGTCGTCAAAGATGAGCCCGGCTTCTACACGTCTCGCATCCTTGCCGCTCTGCTGGCCGAGGCCATCGTGTTGATTCGCGAAACGCAGGATGTCCGCAAGGTGAACCTATTGAGCAAACAGCTGGGCTTCCCGGTGGGCATCGCCACAATCGTCGACGAGATTGGGCTAGACGTGTGCATGCACGTAGCCCTGTACTTGCAATCGAAGCTGGGTGACCGGTTTATGGGGGATCTTGCAGATAGCACGCACGAAATGATGAACAAGTTCATGGATTTGGGATTTTTAGGTAAAAAACTAACTAATTTGAACCGCATTCTGAAGCATTCCCCCCAAAAAACCGCTGTGCATTTGCAGGCCGCAAGACTGGGTTGGGATTCTACGTGTACATCAGTGAGGGGAATAATCCTGACCTCGAGCTCAATTCTGGAGTTGACAACATTTTGTTGGAGTACGAGCTTACGCCAAAGGGCAACGCCACGGACGAAGATATGAAGGCCCGCATGCTCTTGCGGTTTGTCAACGAGGCCGTGCTCTGCTTGCAGGAAGGAATTCTGACATCACCCGTAAGTACCGACCATGAGACATCGGCAGAAACATGGAATGATTCTCCTGCTTTAGGAGAGTTGAATGTATAACGAGTTTTAACAAAGCCTTGTCGATTAGGTGGATGGAGATCTGGGCGCTGTTTTTGGGCTTGGATTTCCTCCTTTTCACGGAGGCCCCTTCCGATATGTCGACAGCTTCGGCGCTGGTAAGGTAGTGGAGAAATTGCGAGAATTCGAGCAGCATTACGGGCAGGCTTTCACACCGTGCCAACTACTGCTCGATCATGCAAGCGACCCCAGCAAAAAGTTCCATGCTTAGTAAGTTTCCCATTCATAACAACTGTCTAAATACCCACGACAATAATATTTTTAACGCAAGTGTTCCAGGACACCCTGAGGAAATTATGAAATTTGACAGGGAACATTTTGAAAGACAAATTTCAATTTATTTTGAAATGTATATTTATGGAAGTTTTGAACAAATAGCAGGAAGAGAAACATATTTGTTCGGAGAATGAGTGGATGTTGTACGACTACCATGTAAAGTCCATGCGTGGTTTGGAAGACCTGGTCTTCTTTTGCTGCTTTCACCAACCATGTTTAATAATAATTTAGGTCAGTATAAGGAAACCCAGCACATACTTGCTAACAAATAGGACAATCTGAAGCTTGCAGGCTTCAAGTATTATGCTAAAGATCTCAAACTTGAACATGGACAGCATTATTCAACATCCTCTGATAGGAAAACGTGCTCTATTTCAGCTAATCATTTTGCATGCATTCCTATGGAATAATTAGATCCTATGAGCTTTGTACATATACAGTCTTGATTCTTAAAAAAAATACTTTAATATTATTAAAGAGAACGTTAATTACACTCCAGATCTTTTTATCATGCTTATATACACGTACATCTTCACATCGCAAAATTGACCAACACGTATGCTTCAGTCAGAGGTTGTTGGCTTGTAGGTAAACTGAATTGAGGCCTCCGCTTTTAGCTGCTGCTTTCGCAGTTTCTTCTTCAGTTTCCTCTTCTTGTTTTTCTGCGTCTGGGGTTCGGACCTTGCTTTTTTCACATCAGAATCAAGGGGCACAGCCAGACTCGGTGGACCACGAGGAACCGTATATAATTTCTTCTGGCAAGTCTCTGGCGACGGTGACCTCTTTCGGTGCATGGGCACATCAGCATTTTCTAGCTTTGGTGGATCGCCCAGCTGCAATTTCGGGGAATCTGCAGTTTCAGGCGGTGGGTGTCTCGATTTCCATTTGTTGATTACTTTATTTCTAAACACTGAATGTATATATAAGGTATGACCATCATGGTATGACATTGTGAACGTGCGGGTGTTGTGGACAGCACAGAACCTAATTGGTAGTCATCGATTCTTCTACAGAAATGTGCCAATTGAGCAAAAATTTCGCTTCGAATATATTACGTGCCTACCTTCATCGTGGCTATCCATGACAACTGATATCTTCGAATTTCAAATTTAGCACCAAAAATGATAGTTCATCCTCTGTCTGCTAACCCAGACGACCCAGAGATCAGCGCTCACTAGAGGGCGTTGCAGTCGCTTTCGATTCGTGTGACAAAATGGCGGCCATCGGTTGTGTTCGATCTGCTCAGTTGCTTAGAGTTTCACCTTTTTACCGTGAGTTCTCCTATTATTTTGCCTGTTATTTGCCGCGTAACGTTACGAAAATGTTTTCCTGACTCGAAATTTACCATTAAACTTGACATTAAACGTGGTGCTTAAATACTTGAAACTCAATGACTGCGCAGTATTTGCTTCCTTGTAGGTCAAAGCCGCATTCTGTTGAAGTTGAAATTTACAAATTGGCCGCTGTAGATTGTTGATTTGATCATTTCATGAATGTATTTCGGGCTAATGCGCCCTTCTGGGCCTGTTATCGATGGCTCGATGTTTTTTTTCATTTACGAAATTTATGGCGATTGGAATCTTTCGAAGCTAGCCTTGCATCCATGGCCATGGCCAAGGATCTATAGTTCATATTTTATTCTGAGTTTATTTCTTCATATATATGTCAGGATACAAAAGGTTCGGTACCGTAGACTACTGTTGAAAAAGTGGGCAAAATCATACACGGACGTTCCCTACCTTTCAGAAAATAGTGCAGAATTTTTATACCTATAATTTCCATAAATCCAACAAGTCATTTCAGCAAGATTAAACACCAAGCCTGCTGATTTTAGGGTTTCTGCCATGTTGTTACGCTGTAGATGCATGCTAGTCAAAGGCAATAGGCAATAGCAGCTGAATTTTTATTGCATTTCAGTTGCAGCAAGAGGCAGTATCAGTACAGCAAGCGCTTGCCAGGCCAAAGGTCAGTCTAATTTTCAAAGCCACCATGTTTTTAGTTGAATTAGTTTAATCCATCTATGATTTGGAATTTATTTCCACATTGTTGAAAAATGCCCCATATGCTTCATCTTTTTATAGCCAAGACCAAGACATCTTTACAAAAAAATGGCGTCAAAAACATTGTGTTTGTGGATGGCGTCCGCACCCCATTTCTTCATTCTGGGACCGATTACAACAACATGATGCCCCACGATTTGGTCCGACAATCACTGCTGTAAGTAGGTACATGTGCTCTTTTGAGTAGGAGGAATTTATCGGGAACTTTATCTTCTAAATCGTATGTCAATCGCTGAGACCGAACTTTGCCCTCTTGGCCTGAAAATACTACTGCACCTGGGACCCAGGAATTCCGCTGTCCGGCTGTTTAGCAAACTCGCGTTTGAGGAAATGTGCGAATGAACTGACAATGTGCCATTCCTCACGTGACTGCAATAGCCAATGACATTTAAAACAATCTTTTGTATCAAACATGAACTATTGGTTTGGGCAACTACAAAAGTATAATTTCGTTGTGAAAGTTTTCGTATTGTTTAAAACTTTTGTAGTGTTGTGCTAAGTAGCTAATATGTCGCATTAAGGAAAAGATAAACTTGAAATAAATTAATATATTTAAGAAAGTATGTAAAGTATAGTCCAAAATATTTATCAATGATGATTATATTTTCAGTGCTCTGGTGAAAAAAACTGGCATTGCAAAAGGTGAGCGAAAGGCTGATGGCTTATTATTGAAAATTTGAAAAAAGCCTCACATTTCCTAAGTTAATATTATTTTTACTAATTTACAGACCAAGTCCAGTATGTAGTTGTTGGAACAGTAATTCAGGAGGTGAAGACTAGTAATATTGCGCGGGAAGCAGTCCTTGGTGCCGGATTTTCTGATTATACACCAGCTCACACAGTTACCATGGCCTGCATTTCTTCGAACCAGGCTATTACTACGGGTATGTTGGCTAGTGCTCAAAATTATTTCCATTTAATTTTAGTTTAAAGAATTGCTGTATTTAAAATGGATTATCCCATACTTTTGTTCCTGTATGTCAATAGTTTTTGGTTCATATTGTATAAATTCTCTGGTTACATTTTACATTTGCAATATGTGCCACGATTTTAATAAACCTGATGGACTTAAATTGGTTATAAATTCAACGACATATCTAATAATAATTTGCATAAAATTGCTTTTAAGGCAGAAGATTCACACAAGATCTCGACTGTTATTTTCAAACCAAAAATGTTTGTGAATCGAGTGGAAAATCATTATGAACGAAAGCAGCTCCTCTGTTATATAATAAACGTTATTAATGTCCTGTCATTATTTTCAGCTATTGGGATGCTCGCTGCTGGTGTATATGATGTGGCCATTGCTGGTGGTGTTGAATTCATGTCTGATGTGCCCATTCGCCACAGCCGACAAATGCGCAAAATCATGCTCGGCCTCAATAAAGCAAGGACCTTGCCTGCCCGCCTTTCCCTACTTTCAAAAATAAGACCAGCAACTTTGATGCCAGAGGTAAAAAAACTTAGCTGTTTGTTATTTTTTTCTTTTATCATATTATGTTGGTGAAAGTTGACAACAGCCATTTTTCCCACATGCAGTTGCCTGCTGTAGCAGAATTTTCGACAAACGAAGTTATGGGTCATTCTGGGGACCGCTTAGCTGCTGCCTTCGGAGTTTCTCGCAAAGAACAGGTGATGTATATACGCCATTGCTATAAACAACCCACCCAAAATCAGTCATTCATAAAAAAAATAGTTTGCAAAGTTAGTTTGCTTTTCATTTATGGAGCAAATTGTAAATAATCATGTCTGGTGAAGTTTTACTCCCAGTGAATTTCTTGTTAGTCATGGCCTTGCCTGGTTTGCTGACTTGTGTTTCTCTAATTTTAGGACGACTATGCAATTCGATCACACACTTGTGCCTACGAGGCTGCCCAGAAAGGCCTCCTGAGCGACATTCATCCCGTAAAAGTTCCTGGTAAGCGTTCGTTCAATTTTGATGTTTTTGGTTACTTGTATCAGACCATGCATCACATATTTTTATAACATTGGAAATTTAGGCAAAGATGCGTACGTCACAATTGATAATGGCGTCCGTGTGTCAACCCCTGAACAAATGGCCAAGCTGAAGCCGGCTTTCATCAAACCCTACGGCACCGTCACTGCTGCTAATGCATCATTTTTGGTAATACTTTTAGGGTGGATACGATGTTTTAAATGGCACATGAAAACTAATTTCCTAGCAGCAGATTTTTTTTCTACATTATGTATCTGTAAAGTTTCAAAACAATTTTGGTTCATTGCAGACCGACGGAGCTTCGGCTTGTTTAATTATGACCGAGGATAAAGCGCTGCAGTTGGGATTAAAGCCAAAGGCCTACTTGAGAGATTTCCTTTACGTTTCACAAGATCCGAAGGACCAACTGCTACTAGGGTACAGTCATTGTTCCCTCTCGATAAATAACCTGAGCACTTTAGAATAGCACATTTAGTCATTCTTATTTTCACGCACAGACCGAGTTATGCTACACCAAAAATCTTGGACCGTGCTGGCCTGACAATGGGCGATATCGACGTTTTTGAGTTCCACGAAGCATTTGCAGTAAGCCAGACCAGAGACTACCCATAGCTTTTCTTACCCTGTAGTTCTTCTTTTTAAAGATTGTTCGGTTTTACAGGGTCAAATCTTGGCAAATTTCAAAGCCATGGACTCTGACTTCTTTGCCAAAACGTACATGGGCCGCACAAGTAAAGTCGGTGCCCCTCCTATGGAAAAGTTCAATAACTGGGGCGGATCTCTGTCCATTGGTCACCCATTTGGAGCGACCGGTGTTCGTCTGGCCACACACACGGCCAACCGGCTGATCAAGGAAGATGGACAGTATGGTCTCATTGCAGCTTGTGCTGCTGGTGGACAGGTGAGAATCAAAAGCTCTTAAACTGCAAACTCTTTTTAAGTGGAATAACAATGCACGCGACGTTTGCTGACTTAAGTCATGAACGTCGATTAATAGACTACAAGATACGTTAAGATAATTATCTTGTTTGTAAGCGTGCTAGAGCATTTTGTGGTGCCAGGTTCAGGTGTGCCGTGAGCTCGGACATCTGACAGTATATGACTCGTACAAATCATGTCCTTAATCACATAGAATCTCTCGTTCTTGTTTCTCCATACATTACATTTTTTTAAATTTTTTGCAGGGTGTTGGAATGCTCATCGAGCGCTACCCTAGTAAATGAAGTGCAACGAGACTTTAGAAGAGAAATTACATTAATTCGATTTAATTTTTACCAAGTAAACGCTAATCCGGCAATTCAGCCATTCCCACTCAAACCGGTGTTCGCAGTGCATAAAGCAGAATGACTTTTCTGAATGTGAATGCTTGTAAAAAACGTGCATCATCGTAAAATATAAATTAATTCTATATATTTTCCGTTTCAAGTGTGTTAAAATAGTGGATGCAAAGCCAGGAATCATGAATGGATGAATCCAATAGAGGGAACTCTTATATGATTATGGCGTATAATGAATATAGTGTAAACATACAGTAGAACCTGTCTAAGTCAATACTGTAGGGACCGGGCATCACGTATCGGTTTAGACAGGTTATTGACTTA
>JAQFYZ010001200.1:0-26281 GCA_034695085.1 Cylindroiulus punctatus | reverse complement strand
AAAACATACAAAATGCAATAATTTGATTACATGACTATCCCATTTACAATGTCAGCATGTATAATTTACAACCAACTTGTTTCATATGTTAGTTCAGTTGATGATGTCAGCTTATTTTCCATTAATGAAGGAATACATTTTATGCATATTTTATAGATAGTTGCAGAACATTTACCATATATTTCAGGTATTTATTCTATATATATTATATATTTTACATATATTATTTTATGTGTTTAGGTATTTATTCTACATATAAATAAGGTATTTATCCAATATATTAAGTATATATTTTACCTATATAATTTTATATATATACAATATTATCCATATATGGAATAGAGACAATTTTGGTATATGTTCCATATATAAATAATATACTTAAAAAAATATAGTTATCGCTTTTTTTTCCATATGGGTTAAGTAAGGTCGATATATATGTGTTCAGTTATATTGGTGTTTTATTTTAGGTTTCGATTAGTAAAAATGCACCTAGTTTGGCCCACATCAGTTTTTCCCAGAAATGCAAAATGTCGCCAATTTCGCACAAAGTGTAATAAATGAGGCTTGAATAAGTTGCTGAATCGTTTCACCGGAAGTTGCTTTCACTCGTTGAACTGTTTTGCATTGCAAAGTAACGAGCCTATTTACAACTATAATTCGTAAAACTTGGTAGCCAATAGAATTCGCATTATGTGAACATGAACGGTAGACACGAAAAACAAGAAAAGACTGGAAAACAAGATGGAGAAAAAATATTGATTTCTGAGTCTTCATAAGAAAAAAAGACCAAATCATCCAACGAAGGCGAATTTTCCGACGGAAAATTCAATTGAATTTCTTTATTTTTGCAATTTACAAGTAAAATTGGTGGAATTTCAGTGTCGCTATATTCCGCAAAAATCCAACTTCCGGTTTTGGGCAACCCCTCGCATGGGCACGTCTGGGTTTGTGAGGAAATACTGGTGATATTTAATGCTTTGTCATTTTTTAGCTTAATTTTGGTTTTAAGTTGCTTTTCCTAATTTTCCAACCCTCTTAATTTTCTAAAGTATGCTCAGCGCCACCAAGGGGGAAGAAAGTGCAGGAAAAATGTCTATTGGCAAAAGCGCCGTTGTAAAATCTCCATAAATGCATGCAGTATCTGGCGACACTGGCTGTAGCTCCGCCCTAATTTTCTTAATTTTTAAACTGCTGCGATATGAGTTAAGTATGCCCAGCGCCACCAAGGGGGAAGAAAATGCAGGAAATGACGTCTATTGGCAAAAGCGCCGTTGTAAAATCTCCAGTAAATGCATGCAGTATCTGACAACACTGGCTGGAGCTCCGCCCTAATTTTCTTAATTTTTCAACTGCTGCGATATGAGCTAAGTATGCCCAGCGCCACCAAGGGGGAAGAAATGCAGGAAAAATGTCTATTGGCAAAAGCGCCGTTGTTAAATCTCCAGTAAATGCATGCAGTATCTGACAACACTGGCTGTAGCTATGCCCTAATTTTCCTAATTTATTTAATGCTGCGATTAGATTGGTTTAAAGGAATATGATTGGTTCACTGGAATGATTGGTTCCAGTGAAATTATTCGTAAAGTAAAATTCTACTCGTAATTTTCTTATAATTTTCTAGAATTGTTTTTCTTAAGAGAAAATTAAGAAAAATTAGTTCCAAAATAGCACAAATACTACAAGTCTACAGCAACATAGTCAAAATTTAGATAATTTACCATTGACAGCTTCATAGATTTATCAAAAACGTATGCATTATTTCACAACGACACGTTTACACATCGTATTTATGACAAACTTAAATAAGTTCATGGTGTTTACACGTAGTTTACATGTGGTGTGCATGTAAATTACAAATATTGCCAAAAGATACTGTGGAAAGATTTAAAACGTAATATCCAATAGCTAGCACCTGCATGGCCTATCATAGTAAATGAGGAGTGTGAGGAGTTGATGAATGTGAGGGATGGCCGTGAGGAATTGAGGATTTAAGGTTACCCAACCAAAAACACTAGTGATAAGTGTTTAACATGTTTAAGTTAAGAAGTTAAGGCACAAATTTGGGTTGTTTTAGCGTATTTTTGCAAAAATTGTGCAACGTACAGGGTGCTACAAAAGTTGTCTAACGTACAGGGTGCTACAAAAGTCCTCGATTGCAGAATATGGATAAAATGGTCCCATAATTGTCCCTGTCCTTTCATCGTGTGATGTATTTGGACCCCTCGGAGTGGTGAGGGAGGCACGAAAGCGAAAACTGATTTTTACCGAGAAATTCGAGCGCGAATAAAATGTCACCGCAGATTTTTCCGCTTGCATAAAATGCGAGCGTTTCGGGTTAACCGCGAATAACGCGATGTGACAGCAGTCGAATTTAATATCAGGCGCCTCTTCGAGAAATCAACGATTTGAGACGAAATTTAGTTATCTGCTCCAACGTCGTTCAGACTAACAAATATTCGCCAAAATTTCACAATGTTTGTTGAATATTTTGCCATGAGTTGCATTACAGGTCCTAGATTTACCAGAGGTTTGTCATAGCAAATTTGGACGCAATCTTGATGCATAGCTGAGCCATGAGTGCTGTTACTAATTATTCACGTTTCGTTCTCTGTAAAACGAAAACTTTTCTAAATATTATTTATTTCTTGAGTCATTGAATATCATTGAATAAATGATAAACTTGCCTCTCTTTTCCAAATTTTGAAGGCATACACCAATTATGAAAGGCTGTAAATATTGCTTATTGTGCATTTACATAATTAAATGTTTTTGAACTTGACATACATGTACATGTATAATTAAGTAGACACTGCGCAGCAGCACCAACCAACAAAAACCTCCAAATTTCCTTTTTACTGGTAATTCAAGGCGGATAAGAAGCCTCCCCAAGTCTAGACAAATAGGCCTGATTTCATATACACTGTATCAGGGCGACAATTTTTTGCAAAAAAATGAACTAGTTTTTCAAAATTTTCGCAAAAAAAGAACAGGTTTTTGAAAACATTTTGCAAAACGCAAACAGGTTTTTGAAAAATGTTTGCAAAACAATGCATAAAATGAACTGGTTTTTGCAAATATTTTTTTATATATTTAGGTGTTACCCTCTATCTCCCTTGTTATTTCCTCGCGTTCGCGTAATTATCAATCACCCCGTATCGTACCAATGGTAGCGTGTGGATCCTCTGCCGGGAGGCGTATTGGATCAAGTATGATGGGTAGAAATGAGGGGTCGACATACAGGGGTCAGTTCACCCTATGTTTACTGACATACGCAGACGAAACCATTAACACACACAAGCCAACGAAAGAATGTATCAGCTCAACTAACATTTCAGAGAAAGAATATACGGACACGACATGCCTTTTCCTACTAAAGCTTGACACCGGGAGAGGAGGACCATGTGAATATAGTGTTCCGAGTTTACCTGGGCCCCCAAAGTTGACGCCTATGGATTTCGTCAGATAAATAACGAAATGCTAAACGAAAGGGGTTATTACCGTTATTATTAAGTGCGAACTCCATACAATAGTCCTCCCAAATAACGAGCGGAAAAAACGGCGTCGTTCAGACCAATAGGATGCCATTTCCTGTTTGTGATTCATTTATCCCGGTCGCTGCAAACAGCGCCATTGAGCAGAGGCTTGTGAGAGGGATAAGCCTAAAGTGGTGCCCACTGCCAGAAAGCGCTTTAGCCAATAAGAGGTCAGCCCTGCAGTGGCCGGCCCAGGGTCGCACATGAGGCTTATTGGCTCGTTCGTGGCTCCCGAACGTTCAAGGTGTATACGCTATGGTTGCGGGTACCGAGCTCACGCATGCTTCGTCCACCACGTCAAGTATGGTTCTGGCAGCCATTTTCTTTTGTCCAGCTACTGTTGGTTCTGAATAGCCAGGACGAATGTGTCGATAAGCCAATTCTCTGTGATTAACTGTCAAAATTTCCGCTGCTTCGTTGGGACGACTATAGATTTAGTTAATCGCAAACTGGCGATTGGATTCTATTGGTCGGCGCTTTCAGCCCAGTTCCATCACTTCATGGTTCCACTACTGTAGAACCTGTCTTAACTTATACTGTGTAAACTTATAACCTCCATAACCTAATATCAGCGACCGGTCCCCGAGCTCGTCCCCATGCATGATTAATGTCCCTGCCTAAGCCAATAACCTGTCTAAACCGATACGTGATGCCCGGTCCCTACAGTATTGACTTAGACAGGTTCTACTATAGTGATCTTTATTGATTGGCTCGTTCGTGGCCCCCGAACGTTCAAAGTGAATACGCTATGGGCTCACGCATGAACGAAGCATGAACTCACGCGAGTATCGTTCTGGCAGCCATTTTCCTTTCTCCAACTACTGTTGGTTCTGAATAGCCAGGACGAATGTATCGATAAGCTAATTCTCTGTAATTGGCCGTCAAAATTTCCGCTCGTTATTTGGGACCTCTAAGTTGCATGATTATAAATGAGGGCCAAACTATTGAAAATAACAGCTTTAAGGCTTACATTTTTTGGCAAATTTTATTCTGGTTTTACTTTTCGACCGAAACCTGAGTGACAAAATGTGGCGAAATGCATTAGAGCCCTGCCATGTTTGAAGAGCGTGAGAGAAAAGGCGACTAGGACGAGATTAAGGAGGGCCAAACATTAAAAAAATTGAAATTTGATAAAAATATCAGCGTCCATATGGCGCCGCTATTGAGTTTCATTTTTGATAAACCCTTATCTCGTCTATTAGGGCGACCCTTTTACGAGGCGCTCGTAAATTAATGCTCAACATGTGTTAAAATAAGAGAGGAAAATTCAATGTTTCGGCTTCGCTTTTAAAAAATTAGGGATGGAAAATGAGCTGGAAATGCGCAAAAATCGATGCGAAATGCAGAAATGAAAAATGGCCAATTCGCAATGGGAACGTCCATGGAGATATCGAAAGCTTTCGGAAACATTAATTTGGTGTTTGGGTTTGGAAAAAAAACTGAAATGGATGTCTTTAGGAGGAGTCTGTTATGATTATAGTGTATTTCAATGCAATATTTCATTGATAAGAAATGTTTTGCAGTGAATTTTTATTGAAAAATGAGTATTGGTTTATAGAGAGAAAATGTTTGAGAAGATGTTTTACAGAGAGAAAATGTTTGAGAAAATGTTGTATAGAGAGAAAATGTTTGAGAAAATGTTTTATATTGAGAAAATGTTTTCAACATATTCGATTGAGAAAGTATCCTCTGTTTGTTTTAATCCAAGTATTTCAATTCTAGTACATGTAGTTGAATCCATAAGCTAAATTTGATATCAGTTGACACACTGAAAATACTTGTGTTGTAATGTTGAAAAAAAGATTTTAGAAAATATGTTAATCAGAAAAAATGTGTTCGTGATTCGTTGAGAAAAATGATTGGTGATATTCTGTGCCTTTGGGGTACATGTATACGCGGTATGGAAGTTTAATAATGGCAACACATTTGTTAAATTGCAAAATGCAACGTGACGATGACAAATGTTGGGTTGCCCAGCCAGAAGGTGAAAGACATGTTCCCATTTTGCATTATGATAATTATAGGTAGCATGGACTGCATTAGGAGGAATTAAAAAAATTGCAAAAAGTGTGGCCACCCTGAGATTACGAAAATAGTTTTCTCCTAATGGCGCGGAGCTGGCAGTGATTGCCCACCTTCGAATGCTGCCCAATTTAAAAATTACATTTTTAGGTTAGTTATGGTTAGGAAAGGCTGGGTTTGGTTAGGTTAGGGTAAATTAAGATGGCGGCCACTATGCAATTCCGTTTTGGGCCCTTTGCGAGCGGCCCTTGATCCCCACCATCATCTTTTAATTTAGGAGTCCTAAGAGACTCGTTTTTCATTCTTGAATATTTCTTATCTTTTTCGTGTTGGGTTTTTTAACCGACTTTCATTTTCGACTTTAATGTCGTTTGGAAGGGCCCCAGTCGGGGGTCAAATAAAACAGCCCTTATCGGATGGAACATGTTTCGACGCCGGGCGGTTATTTTTATTGCCATTCTTCAATAATTCAACCCTCTAGTAACTGCGAGACGAAAAATTTAATGAATGTTTTTATTTATTTTCGACAGTGATTTCATTGCGTTTTCACTCGTAAAAACGAAGAGACCTCTGAAGGAGGACGACTGAGGTCATTAACATGACAAAATAGAATTATCGTTTTTATTAATATCAGATATGCATTTCCACAAGTTGTCAAATAGTACCACCAATAAAACGTAAGTCCCTCTTAATGTTTACAAAAAAAAAATATTTTAATATGTTGATCAGAAAAGGAGAAATTGAGTTTCAATCATAATTATTTTCTAATTTTGGAATTAATTTTAGGTTAAAACCAAGTATTAAAACATGATTTTGTTAAGCATTTTTGACATGAAATTGTGTGCAAAAGTATCATGGCGTGTTGCAAACTCCCGCTCCCTAGTAAATGGTGAAATTTTGGTAGCATTTTCTGCACCAAAAAATGTTAATGTTTTTCCTCAATGCTAACGAGCACCAGTATCTCATTAAGCAAGTAAGTTCATTAAATTTAATCATCATTGAGCCTTTTTTCTCTTTTTAGCCCATTTTTTTCTTTTTTTTTTTTCATCTCTGGCTTATTTAGTTAACGCAAAACAGCTTTTTTCGGTTCCACCTCGTCTACTTTTCGTCTAAATTTCCAAGGTGGGGTCCATGTGGTTCCCATTTGCTGCTAGGCCTGCCTGGTTCCCATTTGGCACCCATTTTGAGAGGTTGACGTTGACGAAACGACCTCCAAAAACGTTACTAATGGACGGTGACCGGAAGTCCCCCATCAGGGTGACAGGGTGTGACGAATGTGTACCCCTCGGAGCACCCTTTCAAAGTTCTCGAAACAATTCAAAAATTTCGAGGAAAATGTGTTTAAGGTACAATGGAAATTCGTGCAAAAACGATTTTAAAAAGTAAAAAAACTGTTGTAAATGAGAAAAAAGTGCAAAAACTGTTGTAAATAGGGAAAAAGTGCAAAAACTGTTGTAAATGGGAAAAAGTGTGAAAACTTGTACATGGGGAAAAAAGTGCAAAAACTGTTTTAAATGAGAAAAAATGCAAAAACTGTTGTAAATGGGGAAAAAAGTGCTGTTGTAAATGACGGAAAAAATGCGAAAACTGTTGTAACTGACGAAAAAAGTGTAAAAACTGTTGTAAATGTGAAAAAAGTGCAAAAACTGTTGTAAATGGAGAAAAAAGGGCAAAAACTGTTGTAAATGGGAAAAAAGTGCAAAAACTGTTGTAAATGGGAAAAAAGTGCAAAAACTGTTGTAAATGGGAAAAAAGTGCAAAAACTGTTGTAAGTGGAGAAAAAAGTGCAAAAACTTTTGAAAATGGGAAAAAATGGAAAAACTGTAGCAAATGTGAAAAAAGTGCAAAAACTGTTGTAAATGGGAAAAACTGTTGTAAATAAAGAAAAAAATGCAGAAACTGTTGTAAATGGGGAAAAAATGCAAAAACTGTTGTAAATGCAAAAGTGCAAAAACTGTTGTAAATGGGATAAAAGTGCAAAAACTGTTGTAAATGGGAAAAAATGCCAAAAAACTGTCGTAAATGAGAAAAAAGTGCAAAAACTGTTGTAAATGTGAATAAAGTGCAAAAAACTGTTGTAAATGGGAAATAAGTGCAAAAAACTGTTGTAAATGGGAAAAAGTGCAAAAACTGTTGTAAATGAGAAAAAAGTTCAAAAACTGTTTAAATGGGGAAAAAATGCGAAAAATTTAAATTTAGTGAGGTTTACATGAAGAAAAGTCATTTCTGCGACTGATCCAAGTTAACCAAGTTGTGCCAAAACACAACAGAAGTTCTGGAGCTGGATTTCAGACGAGGTCAAAGGTCGCAAATCGATTTTCCATCAGACGCGCATCGATTGTTAGGCTTTTATCAGCGAATAATTAACGATAATTAAATCTGGATTCGCTTCAGGCCCCGTCTCAAAATCATCCTTGATTCTGACCGAGTGATGACCGGAAGTGACCACTGTCCAGCCAGGGGCAGCCAACGTGAATGGCCGCAAATTTTCGATGAAATGTCGACCAGGGCCCCCCAGACCCAACCGCGATATCATTTAATCGATTGTCCAGTTTAATTATTCAAGTCCATGTCATTAAAGAGCGCCTATAAAGCTTCTTTATCCTTCCACTCAGGTCACGAGTCATCCCCATGACGTCACATGGCACATCCAAGATGGCCGCCTAAGAGAAGTCAGTTTTGACTTTGTTTGTGGACTTTACTGACCTCTATTTCAATGACAATTTATTGAATCATAAATTATCTTTGTGACCTGCAGACACCCTCATTTACATACTTGAACGACCTATTCAATATGACCTATGATAAATTTCAACTAAAATTCAATCAATCACAATTTGAGAATTTTAATTAAACAATTTCAATAAATCAACTTAAATTTCAGTCATTTATTGACGACTAACAACCTTCATGTACTATAAAAAATATTCCAGCTCTTGATCGACCTGAAATTACTTATGACATCGAGATTTAATTACCAAAATTTCAATAAACTAAAACACAAGGACTTTAAAAACCTTTACCACCTTTGGACACCATTGTTTTTATGACCGAAATTGCAATTAATTCAAAGACATTTATGATCTGAACTTCAATTAATGGCAATTTATTTAAACACAAATGATCTTTATGACCTGTAGACACCCCCATTTACATACCTGTATGACCTATTCAATATGACCTATGACAAATTTCAATCAACTAAAATTCAATCACAATTTGAGAATTTTAATTAAACAAATTTCAATAAATCAAGGGCTTTAACGACTTAAATTTTAGTCATTTTTTTTCAGTCAATACATGTAGGTCGACTGTAATGACCTACATGTATTATAAAAACCATTCCAGCACTTGATCGACCTGAAATTACTTAAGACATCGACATTTAATTACCAAAATTTCAATAACCAAAAACACAAGGACTTTAAAACCATATTGGACACCATTGTTTTTATGACCGAAATTGCAATTAATTCAAGGACATTCATGATCTGAATTTCAAATAATGACAATATCATGACTTAAACTTATCATGAAATATCATGGAATAAACATTATTATTATTATTATTATTATTATTATTATTATTAAGCAATCTAAATGTCACATGCAGCCCTTAATGACCTGATATGTACATGTACGTCCTGGCATCATGACCTAAATTTAATCAGTGACCAGTACTTTAATTTCCTAATGTCCATTACTGATGTCGATGTAATGGTCAAAATTGGAATCAGTGACTATTAGATTTAAAATTACCAACATTTTATTGACTATTCAAGGGCCTTAATGACCTAATGATCTGTAGACGCCCTCGATCGTTTTATGACCTAAATTATAATGACTGTTCGAGCGATTTTATGACCTGAATTTCAACTCAATTCAAATACCTGTAGACACCATCTAATGTTCTAATTCACTTTTTTTCTCTTTCTTGGCTCCCCTGAGCATTTCAGCGAGTAAAACATCTAAATTTCTGACCGAATGGTCAAGCAGGTCATTCATCAGTGGTCACTGATGTCCATCGTTAAGTGGCAAAGACTCAGTGCCAAAAAAAATCCAAAAAAATCCAACCTTTTAGCGAGGATTTCAGACGTTTGTATGGATTTGTCAAAGAGGATGAAAACATTAAGATGGCAATTCTTTCTCCTTAATTTTCAGATAAGAAATTGAAGAAAAATTGCCAAGAAAAATGATTCACTTTTCAAGATTATCAAATGATTTATGAAAAAGGGGAGTGAAATATGTGCTGGCTTTTAAATGAACAATGGACATGGTCATCCCATTGTTGGCCGCCTTAAATGGGGCCCATTTAACAATGACAATGTCCAACAGAAGGGCACTTGGTCAAACTAAAGATAAAACCAAAATTTGCAAGATGAATTATTTTTTTAAAAAAAATTTTTTTTTACTCAAATGCTTTTACTTATTTGGATTGCTGGGCAAAAAATGACAAATGACAAAATGACAAAAAAGCTCAAACTTTAATTGTTTGAACATGAACACATTTGAGAATACGAAAATTTAGCTAATGCCTCCCCCATATGGAAAATAATATGCGTATAATATATCAAAAATATATGTGGATATATCTGTGATATACTAAACATATATATTACAAAACATGTTATATTTATAATATACGACAAATATCTCGTACAATTATATAATGTGGCAATGCATATTCAGAATATATTTATTAGATATACATTTTACATGTTATTATATATGTGGAAAATATTCACTATACTTAAGCAATTACTGTTCGAAATTGTGAAAATATTAAAAGCAAATAATAATTCGATGAAATAAAATTTAATATTATAATAGTAAAACATACAAAATGCAATTATTTGATTACATGACTATCACATTTACAATGTCAGCTTGTATAATTTTTAACCAATTTGTTTTTATATGTGTTAGTTCAGTAGATGATGTCATCTTATTTTCCATTAATGAAGGAATATATGTTATGTATATTTTATAGATAGTTGCAGAACATTTACCATATATTTCAGGTATTTATTCTATATATATTACATAGATAATTGTATGTATTCAGATATTTATTATATATATAAATTATATATTTTACCTATATAATTTTATATATATACTATATTATTCATATATGGAATTGGGCCAATATATATATATATGTTCCATATATAAATAATATACTTAAAAAAATATATTTATCACTTATTTTTTTTCCATATGGGCCTGTCCACCTGTAATTTCTGGCTTAATTTTGGTTGATTTGGCTAAAATTTGACTTAATTAAGCTGGTTTCCTAATTCTCTTAACTATTCAAATGCCAATCTCTTAATTTTCTCAAGTATGATCAGCGCCACCTAGGGGGAAGAAAGTGCAGGAAAAACGTCCATTGGCAAAAGCGCCGTCGGAAAATCCCCAGTAAATTCACGCAGAATCTGGCAACACTGGCTGTAGCTCCGCCCCAATTTTCTTAATTTTTTTAATGCTGCGATACCCATATGGAAAAGAAAGTACAACCTATAGTAGATCACTATAGTAATTTGTAATTGTGAAAATCACTTGTAACTTTTTGGCTTAATTTTGGTTGATTTGCTTAAATTTGACTTAAGCTGGTTTCCTAATTTTCCGAACCTACCAAAATGGCAATCTCTTAATTTTCTCAAGTATGATCAGCGCCACCAAGGGGAAAGAAATTTATCATGGCGCTTTTTCTGAAAAATACATTTGCAATACATTTTACAATTTGAATATATTTAAAAATGCATTTGAAATACATTTCTTTTGCATGTGGGTATGACTGGTTTATAGTACAACTCGTAATTTCATTCTAATTTTCTATAATTTTTTGCCTTAAAAAAAATTAGAGAAAAAATTAACACAAAAATTACAAGTGGACAGTTGGCATAAAATTTCGACTGTCTAAATTCTGAGAACAAATGGACGAAATTTACGAAAAATTATCCCAAAAATCAATTGTTTAACAGGGATTTACAACATAGCAACAACAGGAACACATTTGAAAATACGAAAATTTATATAAGACTTGGACCGTCAAATTTCTCACAAAAAAGAAGGAAAACCAAAAAGATGTTTCTGAAATTGCATAGACATTGGAAGGGAGGGGTGGAAAATTTGGCTCGAAATTCCCATCGAAATGTGTTTTTGATTCGCACCAGTTGAGCAACACGAAAAGGGAGGAGATTCTGCTAAAGAGTCCCATCTTCACATGGAGTCAAACCAGAAGATACTTCAAAAATTGCCAGTCTTGAGCACTCACTTAACATTGGGGATAAAAGGAAGGACGGCCATGAAATTACAGCCACCAATGGGGGAGGAAGAAACGTCAAAACCGGAAATTCATGGCCATTTTTACTCCATATTTTCAAGATTTTTTATCGATTTCGCAGTAAACCGATTGCTGCTAAACGGGACCCGTCCACATTCAGAGAATTTATAGATCATGCCTCAAAAATACTGTCCCTAAATAAATTGTGTGTGCTTGTGTGTGTGTATGAGGCTTTCGCGCAAGGCCTACAAGGCTAAATGGCGCCCAAACAGTGACTCACCATATCAACAGTGGTGTTGCGAAACACCTGCGAGAAGGAAACAAGATGAAACTAGCAAACAAGCACAGCGAAGAAATCAAATATGAAAAGGGACTGGGACGGTCGTGGCCGATTTGGAAGGAGAACTGTGTGTGTGTGTGTATGAGGCTTTAGGGCACAAAGCCTTCAAGGCTAAATAGCGCCCAAACAGTGACTCACCATATCAACAGTGGCATTGCGAAACAACTGCAAGAAGGAAACAAGATGAAACTAGCAAACAAGCTCGGCGAAGAAATCAAATATGAGAAGGGACTGGGACGGAGGTGACCGATTTGGAAGGGGAACTGACCTCGACATTCGCCCAAGGGCTGTGGAAACCACGAAAACCTTAGCGAGGTCTGCCGACCCAGGGAGCGAACCCAAGATCTCCCGACCGCAGGTGGAGACGTTAACCAAATAACCAACCTGCTCAGTCTTTAAATAAATTACGACTCAATATTGTACACCTTATGGAAAATATGACAGTTAAACTACGTATTTAAATTCTAATTTTAATTTCACGCTAATTTTTTTGTTTCAAAATGTTAACCCTAAAATGTTGCGCACAAAAATGCTTTAATGCATTTTTCACTGCAATAAAGCATTTTTCAGCCAAGTCATTTCCGTTTCCGGCATGCTTCACCCCACTGTCCAAAATCCATCAGTTTTGATCAGTCATCGTCCAGCAATTAGCCACTGGTCAAGAATTTCAGTCCATCGTATGATGACCGATCAACATTTTTGCCATGAATTCAAATCGGGGAAAGAGTTAATGGAGAGTAGATGACCGAAATGGACCACCGTCCAGCGCATATTGATCATGGAAAATATTGCCAAATTCCGAGTCTGAAACTAAAGGGCAGTGGACCAAAAACTATTTACTGCAAGTCTTTAAAAATGTCAGAATTTTTGCAATTCAAAACAATTTCACAATTTTTGCAAATTAAAAACAATTTCACAATTTTTGCAATTATTGTTGCAATTCAAAACAATTTCTCATATTATTTATATTCTTTCTCATTTCTCAATTTCTTCAAATTATTGCAATTCAAAACAATTTCACAATTTTTGCAATTTAAAAACAATTTTACAATTTTTGCAATTCAGAATAATTTCAATTTTAATATCGCTTTCGGTCTTGCCCAGTAGTATAAGATTTCATAACTTCATAATTCAAATAATTAATAATTTGAAAACATTCAGTGTGTTAAAAAAGAGGAGCTGAAGAATCTTAGAGATAGATGTGAGGAGTTGAAGAATATGAGGGGTAGCTGTGAGGAGTTGATGAATCTGATGAATAGCTGTGAGAAGTTTGGTTTCCTTGTCACCAGACAAGGAATGTTACTTGGGGTTAGGAAACCTCAACTCCTCAAACTCATTTTCTGTGAAATCAAGTTCTGTTGAGTGAAACCATAAGAACTGAGTTTCAACCTATTCTTCTCGCCTTCTTTTGTAGTTTTAATTCGCCAATTAATTGTTAATAGGGGGGCGTTGAGGGGGTGGTGCCCCCGTAGGGTCCCCCCCTTACCTCCCACTTACAAACTATTGCTTTCTATGCGATTAACTTTAATCTGGGCTGACTGTAAAAAGCGATCCTGCAGAAAACTAATTTTCGGATTCTCGAAGCGTGCAGCGCTTTTGTTCGCTGAAACGGAAACGAAATTAAAAAAATATAAAAAATCCGTCGAGAAAATAAAAACAAAAATAAGTCGGAAAATGGCCTGAAATTACGCTGAAAACCTAAATTCCAAGTTGGAGATTCTTTGAAACACAGGCCTACCAAAATGCACTTCAAATAACATCTGTACAGTGGTGACACGAAAATTTCAAATAATTTCAAATTCAAATTCATTTCATTTCATTAATTTCAAATAATGCTAAACGAACATCCGGCCCCATAAAAGCCTCAACTCCTCATTGTTACCCCTTAGAATTATCAACTCCTCACGCCCCTCATTTTCTCAAACTGCACAGGAAGTGCGTGCAATTTACAACAGACATCGATATAAAGGTGATAGATTTTGAAAGGAAATAATATTGACTTAATAAGGAAGCTCGTATGCATCACAATGAATGAATGCAAGTTTGCATCATCAAATGTATAGAACATGATCTGAAACATTATCTGACACGTATCCCAAGGTTGGAATGATTGAAAACAATTTGATAACACTTATCACTAATAAAACGCTAGCTGAAAACGTTCAATTGTCATCAAACATGAGTGTTTTGTCCAAACATTGTCCATGAGTCACGTTTAATTTGAATTATATCTGAATAAACATGCCAGAAAATTCAAGTACAGTAGAACCTGTCTTGACTTATAACCTCCATAACCTAATATCAGCGTCCGGTCCCAAACTCGTCCCCATGCTTGATTAATGTCCCTGTCTAAGTCAATAACCTGTCTAAACCGATACGTGATGCCCAGTCTCTACAGTATTGACTTAGACAGGTTCTACTGTACATACATGTAAACAAGTCTCTAATAGTTGTGATTTGTTTTGTAACGATCTCCATGTGTTTGATAAACAATTTGTTGATAGTGCACTACAATTGTAGTTGAAACTATAGTAGAAATACGAACTGATGGAACTGAAGGACAGCCAATCATAGATTAGGGGTTCCCGGTTTTTAGTTGTTGAAAGCAAAATGGCTGACGCCTCAAGCTGAAGCGCCTCCAATGTTTTTCTTCTTGTTGAGCTCCTTCCTTTCACCAGTGGCGCTCGTTCAGACCAATAGGATGCCATTTCCTGTTTGTGATTCATTTATCCCTGTCGCTGCAAACAGCGCCACTGAGTGGAGGCTAGTGAGAAGGAAGGAGCCTAAAGTGGTGCCCACTGCCATAAAGCGCTTTAGCCAATAAGAGGTCAGCCCTGCAGAGGCCGGCCCAGGGTCGCACATGAGGCTTATTGGCTCGTTCGTGAGCCCTCTGTAGGACTCCGATCACCGAGAAGGACCAGGGTCGCACGTGCAGTTTATTGGCTCGTTCGTGGCCCCCGAACGTTCAAGGTGTATACGCTATAATTGCGGGTACCGAGCTCACGCATGCTTCGTCCACCACGACAAGTATGGTTCTGGCAGCCATTTTTTTTGTCTAGCTACTGTTGGTTCTGAATAGCCAGGACAAATATGTCGATAAGCCAATTCTCTGTGATTGGCTGTCAAAATTTCTGCCGCTTCATTGGGACGACTATAGACTTAGTTAATCGCAAACTGGCGATTGGATTCAATTGGCCGGCACTTTCAGCCCAGTTCCATCACTTCGTGGTTCCACTACTGTAGAACCTGTCTTAACTTATACTGTGTAAACTTATAACCTCCATAACCTAATATCAGTGACCGGTCCCGAGCTCGTCCCCATGCATGATTAATGTCCCTGCCTAAACCTGTCTAAACCGATACGTGATGCCCGAACCCTACAGTATTGACTTATATAAAGATCACTATAGTAGAACCTGTCTATTTCGAGGCATGGTTCTAAACATGTTTATTTATGTGTGGAGTGAGGAGTTGAGGGTTTCAAGTTCCTAACCACATACTGTATCGTCCCATACCTCATGCCATGGAAAGCAACTCCTCACTGCTATCCCTCAGATTCATCGAGTCCTCTATTCCACATTCATTATGAAACTGGCCAGGGTCCACTTATGCAGATTTTTCACTTTATTTTCACCATTTACCACGTGCTAATTACTGCATTGCTGCTGAAGTTGAACAGTCAATGTACATATTTGCGCGTCACCGTCTATGTCACATCGGGCGTATTTAGCCTACTCATCGTGGAAATAATATTGACTTTAGTTTTATTGACTTTGATCTATTCAATCGTTTTATATCCCTTAAACGCTCCCCCAAGCCGGGTCCCATCGATTGGCTAAATGAACTGCCATGGATCTTAATTACCAGCTGAGACAATGGCGGCATTTGCCGAATTCTCCGCTTTCACAAACGATGATAGAGACAAATGGCTGTTTCTGAACCGACCCTTTGTTTTGGGAGAGGAATTTGGGCTTGATTTACCGTCGTTACAAACGCGATGCTCAAATACATGTACACCGAAGATTTTTATCATCTAACCCCCATAGGTTGCTTTTCTGCAGTACAAGCAGATCCGTTAGTCATAAGACTTTGCCCATCATTGATGATTCCAGTCCACTTGTAATTATTTAGCTTAATTTTGGACTAAACTTGGCTAACGTGTTCACTAAACATGTATTTTCATGTTAACTGTGATCATTTCTTCTTAATATATATCAGTGATATTCCGGACACCCTATCAGAACAAGTCAACATGCGCCTATTTGCTGACGACTCCAAGCACTTCGCTTTGTAATCACGCTCTTGTATATGTATCATGCGTTAAATAAATACAGTAGAACCTGTCTAACTCAATACTGTGTAAACTTATAACCTCCATAACCTTATATCAGAGGCCGGTCCCGAGCTCATCCCACGCTTGATTAATGTCCCTGCCTAAGTCAATAAGTTGTTTAAACCGATACGTGATGCCCGGTCCCTACAGTAATGAGTTAGACAGGTTCTACTGTATTTCATATCATATCATTCACACACTGTTTGTTTGACACAAAAATCACAAGAATTTACGAGACACCCTGTATGGTATTGAATTGAACAAAGCATTACAATACTGTATATGTGTAGTTAGGCTGGCTGTAGACTAGCATTGTGCGGTGACGTAGAATCCATTATCCAATACAGACGTGCAGTGGATAAACGCGCGTTTTGCAGACTGATAATGCGACTGCAGACATGCAGAGGATAAACGTGCGTTTTGCAGACTGATAACGCGACTGCAGACGAGCAGTGTTTTAACCCAGGGATGCAGCGTTTTGTCGACGTGCGTTCGTCCAAGACATTATTGTCAATGGCCGTGTGTGCAGACGTGTGTGCGTCAGTCGGACTGCGGCCGCGGTCTGACTGGGGTACCACAGCATCGTTGATTTGACGTGGGTGTTCTGCTAGAACGCATGTCTTGTAAGGCCATAGACTAAATCATCTGAGCTTACGGCCATACCACGTTGAAAACACCAGTTCTCGTCCGATCCCCAAAGTTTAGCTAACGCTTGCATTAAAGCAGGCTGGTAGAAGAAGCGCCGCAATTATCCGTATGCAAACTGCACGTCTGCATTGGATAATGGATGCTGCATCACCATGCGTCCAACGATGCGATAACACACGTAAAACAACGCTCGTCTGCAGCCAGCCTAATTATGGCGCTTATTCTACCAGCCTTCTTGAATGTAAGTGTAAGCTAAGGCGCTTTTCTATGGCCTTATAGGACGTGCGTTCTAGCAGAACACCCACGTAAAATCGACGACGCTGCGGTACCGCAGTCGGGCTGACGCACACACGTATGCATGCGGCCATTGACAGTAATTTCTAGGACGAACGCACGTCGAAAAAACGCTGCGAAAAAATGGCTGCATGCACACGTGTGTGCGTCAGCCGGACTGCGGTACCGCAGCGTTGTCGATTTTACGTGGGTGTTCTGCTAGAACGCACGTCTTGTAAGGCCATAGACTAAAGCGTCTTAGCTTACGCCCATACCACGTTGAAAACACCAGTTCTCGTCCGATCCCCGAAGTTAAGCTTACGCCTGCATTACAGCGGGCTGGTAGAAGAAGCACCGCAATTATCCGTCTGCATTGGATAATGGATGCTGCGTCACCGTGCGTCCAATAGTGTGTTAACGCACCGATAAACAACACTCATCTGCAGCCGGCCTTACGTGGGTGTTCTGCTAGAACACACGTCTTGTGAGGCCATAGACTAAAGCATCTTAGCTTACGGCCATACCACGTTGAAAACACCAGTTCTCGTCCGATCCCCGAAGTTAAGCTTACACTTGCATTTAAGCAGGCTGGTAGAAGAAGCGCCACAATTATCCGTCTGCAAACTGAACGTCTGCATTGGATAATGGTTGCTGCGTCACCGTGCGTCCAACGGCGCGTCTGCAGCCGGCCTTACTCCTCGGTTAACGTAATAACGATTTTCAATCCACGGTTATATTATTCAAGTTAACATTTCTAATGTGAGGCATCCCAGGCACTACTAGGGCCTTATTGCGCGAATAACATAATCAAATTTTGTGTAAATGGGAGACCTAAAAAATGCCAGCAAGCAAGAAAGGTCTCGTAAAACTCCGATAAAAATCAAACGAAAAAAAAACCAGCGTCTTTTTCCCTATCGGACGTAAAAACTCACGAGAGTGGCTTATAAATTAAAGCCGAAGATTTTGTGGGCTTTGATAAAAAACAATTAAAAGCAGGCATTTAATTATTCGCTATTAATTAATGCGGGACATTTTATGGCCCTTTTTGGCTTTAATTGCCAAACAGCTTTTTTTCGATAGGGGACCAGGCTTAAAGGTAATTCGCTTGGCTTTATTCGCACTAATTTAGGGGGAATCTTATGTCCCCTCTACCGCATAATCCCCTATAGGGTCCCCCATAGATGCCCACGTGCCTAATTTGCATAACGTGCGTCGCCATTTTGAAACTGGGAAACTTCCCCTTACACAAAAATCACTTGATTTTGGTTTCTTTGAAGCCAATAAAAGGTATCATATTTTTGCTAAAATTTTAATCCTAAATTGACGTGAGTCATTTTACCAGAAATTTGAATGGAAGTTAATATCAATCACATCTCCTTACAAATTTCATATTTAACATGTACAGCAATCATATTTCTCTATGCATTTACGCAAAATTTAGCATTTTTTGTTTTCATGAAATTATAACACGCAAGTAATGTGAAAATTATGCTAATTTTATACTTTAATTATAAACCAAATAACCACATTTTGTCGAAAAATCGAAAATAAACAATAAAGTTTTGTTTTTTTGAATATATATATATATTTTTTTTAATAGTTTTTCCATATTTCTCTTTACATTTTACGCAAAATTGGGCATTTCAGGTTTTTATGAAATTTTAATATGCAAATAATATGAAAATTATGCTAATTTCATATTTTAATTATAAAAAAATTACCACTTTTTGTCCAAAAATCGAAAATAAACAATCAAGTTTGTTTTTTGAATATATACATTTTTTTTAATAATTTTTTCATATTTCTCTATACATTTTACGCAAAATTGATCATTTCAGGTTTTTTATGAAATTTTAATACGCAAATAATATGAAAATTATGCATAATTTCAAATTATAATTATAAAACAGATAACCACTTTATATCCAAAAATTGAAAATAAACAATCAAGTTTAATTGTTTTTTTGAATATGTATGTATATATATATTATTTTTTGAATAGTTTTTTCTTATTTCTCTATGCATTTTACGCAAAATTGGGCATTTCAGGTTTTTATGAAATTTTAATACGCAAATAATGTGAAATTAATTATGCTAATTTCATACTTTAATTATAAAACAAATAACCACTGTTTGTCCAAAAATCGAACATGAACAATCAAGTTTGTTTTTTTAAATTTCACATATGTTACATGGTTACATGTAAGCATATTTTTTAGAATTCTAAATCCAGAAAATGGTATTAAGATAAAGCTTTTATCCAAAAATAAAGCCAAAATGAAGAATATATTCCAAAAAGGCACAACATAAAGAAAGCATCCCTTTAAGCCTCATTTTTGCACAAAAAGCCAAAAATCTCCCAGGATTACTAATTGGTCGATCGTGAAAGTTCAGCAAAGACTAAAGTAACGTTTTCGTATTCGTTACATCACCCCTGGAACGTTCGTCGAATGTTAAGTATGACCGAAGTTGACCAGTGGTCGCTGCTCTGTCTGTACATATAGGACATCTTCAAATTTGAAAGCATCAAAAACAAAAAATGAAGATTTTTGCAAAGTTGCAATTTTCTAATCGAGTCACCTTGTCATCAGAAAAAATTAAATTAAAAAGTATAAAACACATCACCGTTTTTTAATGTTGAGATGACTTAATTCGTTGAATGAGGCACAAATGCAGAATATTTAATATTAAATTTAAATTACTGATCAGGAATTTCATCTGCGCACAAACACCGGATACAGTATGCATGACCCATATGGAAAATAATATGCGTATAATATATCAAAAATGTATGTGGATATATCTGTGATATACTAAACATATATATTACAAAACATGTTATATTTATAATATATGACAAACATCTCGTATAATTATATAACGTGGCTTGCATATTCACAATATATTTATTGAATGTACATTTTATATATTATATATGTGGGAAATGTATACTAAATTTATTGTGATGTACTAAACATATATATTACAAAACATGTTATATTTATGATATATTACAAACATCTCGTACAATTATATAACGTGGCTTGCATATTCCCAATATATTTATTGAATGTACATTTTATATATTATTATATATGTGGGAGATATATACTAAATTTATTGTGATATACTAAACATATATATTACAAAACATGTTATATTTATAATATATGACAAACATCTCGTACAATTATATAATGTGGCAATGCATATTCACAATATATTTATTGCATGTACATTTCATATATAATTATATATGTGGGAAATATATACTATGCTTAAATTTATTTATTATTTATTTATAGTTGGTGCTGCTGATGTTAAATAATTGTATTTATGTTGTAAAATTGGTGCATTTGTGCCTACTTTTTCGCAAGTTTTTGGGACTGTAAGTTGCAGTAGTTTGGAGATTGAATTTCACAAAAAATGACTCCAAATGATTTACTCAAATTAAATTAAAGTACGTTTTAAATTGGACTAAATCCGCCGCTGTTTAATGGGTTGTTTTAACTTGTTTAAGTGCATTAAATCACCGAAATTGCCAGGGAAGATGGGTCATTAGCCCCTTATGACAGACTCAAATTTATGACATCCAAATTTCATTCCCCAAACCCATTGTTTGGTAAGTCTCGTATATCTGGGAATAACAAGTTGGGTAATGAGATGTGACGTCATTGTCTTCTGTGTTTTTAAAACGTGTTTTTGAATCATCCTTTTGTTCACCAGGTTTCCACCAGACGGTGAAATGACGCCAGATTTTGCAGAGTCATCGAAAAGTTGAACGGTGCACATAATTCGTGGAAATTGGCAAGTCACATTTTTGTGATTTTTTTTTTTTTTTTTTTTTTTTTTTTTTTTTGTTTTTTTGTTTTTTTTTTTTTTCTTTTTCTTTCTTTCTTTTTTTTTTTTTTAATTTTAAGTTTAATCCCACAACTTATGAACTTGCTTATGCACCTTTTCGCCTTTCAGTAGTATAATATAACTTCGGAAAGTGGTTCATTAGCTATTAATGACCTTGATAAAACTATTAATGACCTTCGAAACTTCTAAACTTGGCTTAAATTTAGCAATTTGGTAAAAATAATTAGATGTCAAATCTTATAAATGTCTGTTATGTTTTACTACATCTCTTGCTTGATGAACCGTTTTGTACATTTACTGTTTCTTTGCTCTTAGTGAGTGCTAATGAACGAATGATAAATATAATAATAATAAATTTTAAATAGTTAACTATAATTTTTGGGATTTTTTTATTTTTTATTTTATTTTTTTATTTCACCCCACAACTTATAAACATGATTATCACTTTTTCGCTTCTCAGCAGTTTAATATACCTTGGGAAAGTGGTTCATTCACTAAAACCTATTAATAACCTTGAAATGTGACTCGAAACTTCTAAACTTGGCTTAAATTTAGCAATTTAGTAAAAAAAATTAGATGTCAAATCTTATAAATGTCTATTATGTTTTACTACATCTTTTGCTTGATGAACTGTTTGGTACATTTACTGTATATTTGCTCTTAGTAAGTGCTAATAAACAAATGATAATAATAATAATAATAAATTTTAAATAGTTAACTATAATTTGAAATTAAACTTCAATTTATAATAATAATAATAAATTTTAAATCGTTAACTATAATTTGAAATTAAACTTCAATTTAGTTTTGTCTTCCACAAAATTCGCCGTGCCCATCAATTTCATGCGACTGAAGGGCTTGCTAACGATCCGTTAACTTAATTTATTCGATGTTTTAAATTCCTTAATCCCTTTATCACCTATAAAGAAATTCAATCATTTCCAAATTTGCAAATTTTGCAAATTGCAAATTGCAATCCCGTTCACTTATGTTTTTCAATCTTTTTTGGGCATTTTTATAAGTTGAGAAATTCGGAATACATTTTAATAAACTTGAAAATGGGCTTTAAATTTTTATTCTCATTATCATCAGTGCTTCGATTAAGTGATTAAATAAATTTTGATTCGTTCGTGTTACTGAAAATAACTTTCTGTCATTCAACAGCATTTGAAGCTACGTTCAAGCTGGAAAACTCAAGTTTGTAAGTGATTTTTCAAAAGTACTTTACTGTATAAACATTAAACATCTTTAATTAATGTAAGCTAAAGCAACCAGGGGGCGCTACTGACGGGAGCCAAGACTTTGAACAAATTTTTAAATCAAATTTCGAAAATCAGTAATCCTTGGTAAAGCATTTTCAAAAATGGACCAATTAAAAAAGGCACATTCATAGACAGATAAGTGTTTTTCAACTTTCTAATTAGATTATGTGAACCTTCATCGTTAATTAATTTAAAAAAATTTAACAGCATGTAACAGATTGGCATGGGAGGTAAGCCGTCAGCCGACAGCCGAGTAAGCTGTTATCCAAGTAAGCCGTTAGCCGCCAGCCGAAGTAAGCCGTTAGCCGCCAGCCGAAGTAAGCCGTTAGCCGCCAGCCGAAGTAAGCCGTTAGCCGCCAGCCGAAGTAAGCTGTTAGCCGACGGCTGAAAGGCGCGATTTTAGCATCCATGAAAAAATAGTGTGAGTAATTTGTGATTGAAATCAGTTTTGAATTTATCAACCTTTTTTTGTTTTATGAGTCAAATGTTGAGTGGTCAACTGACGTCCATTTTTCTTGATGCTTGCCGGAGTCGCCCTGCATTTTTGGAACTTGTAAACGTCAGGAAACAACCAGATTGTGAGCTTTGAGGTGAAACAAATGTGACGTAGGCACAAACAAAGTAAGGATAACATTAGAAATACATGGCACTCATGATTTAAATAATGTAGCAAATTGTAATCAATATCATAATCAAATTTATCTTTCGGATGAAGGTAGGATTATAAGAAGACCATAAATGTTAGCACTATCGCATTTATTCAAATTTTAGCATAAATGAAATAAAGGACATCTCTTCTGACGGTGAATAAAGCTAACTAAGTTAAGAATAAATATTACTAATAATCCTTCTGCACATAAGCACATTTCGGCTGTTGTTTCCAAAGGTTGCCCTTCGTTATTTTAATGAAAACGTTGTTATTTTTACCTGAAATGTGACTAAAAGGCATCCGAAGTGCCCCCGCTGGTGATAAATTCATGTTTTAATTCATGTTGGGAAGAAAACCAGAAAAAACACGAAATTTAATTTACTACAAATGCACTCGTTAGCATACACCTAAATATACATGTTTAAAAAAATATTTGCAAAAACTAGTTCATTTTTTTGCAAAAACATTTGCAAAACCAGCTCACTTTTTTACATTTGTTGGCAAAATTATTGCCAAAGGCTGCTTTTGCTACTTTGCTGACTTTTTGCATTTGTTTGCAAAAAATTTTGCGAAACCAGCTCACTTTTTTACATTTGTTAGCAAAATTATTGCAAAAGGCAGCTTTTGCTACTTTGCTGACTTTTTGCATTTTTTTGCAAAAAT
This sequence comes from Cylindroiulus punctatus, assembly GCA_034695085.1. Taxonomy (NCBI): domain Eukaryota; kingdom Metazoa; phylum Arthropoda; class Diplopoda; order Julida; family Julidae; genus Cylindroiulus; species Cylindroiulus punctatus. The sequence continues at coordinate 2,408 of JAQFYZ010001200.1, read as the reverse complement.
TTTGCGAAACCAGCTCACTTTTTTACATTTGTTTGCAAAATTATTGCAAAAGGCAGCTTTTGCTACTTTGCTGACTTGTTGCATTTTTTTAAAAAAAATTCTGCGAAACCAGCTCATTGTTTTACATTTGTTTGCAAAATTATTGCAAAAGGCAGCTTTTGCTACTTTGCTGACTTAATGCATTTTTTTGCAAAAATTTTGCGAAACCAGCTCACTTTTTGCATTTTTTTTGCAAAACTTTTGCAAAACCAGTTTACTTGTTTGCATTTTTTTTTTTTGCAAAAAATGTGCAAAACCAGTTTACTTTTTTGCATTTTTTTTTTTTTTTGCAAAAAATGTGCAAAACCAGTTTATTTTTTTTGCATTTGTTTTGCAAAAAATGTGCAAAACCAGTTTACTTTTTTTGCATTTGTTTTGCAAAAAATGTGCAAAACCAGTTTACTTTCTTGCATTTTTTTTTGCAAAAAATTTGCAAAACCAGTTTACTTTTTGCCTTTTTCTGCAAAAAATTTGCAAAATCAGTTCACTTTTTCGCAAAAATTTTAGATTTATTAACCATTCTACCTAGTATGAATTTTTATTTTTTGGTTCCAATCTATCTAGCGTAAATTTTCTATTTTGCCAATGGATCCGCCACTGCGAAACCAACTGATTTTTTCAACAAGTTCCAACAAATTTGTCGCACCTCTGTAGATGCCATTCGTGTGTTCCCAGCGCTCTTGGCAGAAGCGCCGTAGCCGTGCAAGGACGCGGTGGTGGCGCTGCGATCGCCATCCGCACGCGCCGCTGTGCGTGGCGCCCCCTGGCGGCCGTCGATTTGTGAATGGGGCTGCGGCGCATGCGCCCAACTTGTTTACATCTTTCGCGCATTGACCCACGTGACCTCCAGCACACTCGTCTCAATATGGACGACGTCGGACGGCCCATCCTGGAGCTGCTGCCGCTGCTGCGTGTTGGCTGAGCATCGAAAGTGGAGCCCTTCCGCCATCAGACGGACGAGAAAACGGACAACTGACCTCCGACGCCGTGGATTATAATCGACGGAGAGAAGGAGAGACACTGGAGGTACCGAGCAGAGGCGACGAAAGGCGAGAAAAAATGTCGTCGGCCGCAATCTCGGGCCCGAGCCGTGCCAACGTCGTCATTTTCGCCACCGCGAGTTAGTTTAATCGGCCGTTAACCAATCGTCCACTGAAGTGATAACCACCCAAACCAATCTGGGCGTTCTAACTAGTTCGAAAAATTTGAAAAAATTCGGAACGCGAGCACGCGCACGGGGAATTGTGGGAATTTTGTTTGGCGTCTCGTGCTGGTCTTGTTCGCATTTTCTGCTGCCGGAATCGGGACCGTGCTCGCCTGGACGTCCCCGCCTAGGATCGCGAGTGACGGCGGAGAACCAGGCCGACGCCCGCTCGGTAAAACGAGAAAAAAAGGAGGATAAAAAGGTGCCCAGGGCCGAGAGAAATCGCCCCGAAAACAACAAAAAAACAAAAGGCACGGAAGGGCACGTGCGCCGAGCGGAAGTGGAAAAGTTATTCGAACGGCGGCACGCGCTGAAAACCGGAAGTGAGAAGTTTTTCGAATTGAATGCGAGTTGATGCGCTCGGTGCCACGTTTGTGAATGATTTTTTAGAGGCGTTGCGAAAGAGGAAGGAGAGGAAGTTTCGGTGAGTTTTCGGCGAGTTTTTGGCCAGTTGTGACCGTCTGGGCCCGGGTTTAAAGCGGCGGAAAATCCGCCCCCTGGCGGCGTTCCAATCGGTGGAACGGCGGCGTTCGAAATCGAGGAAATGGAACGAGCAAGGACTGGAAAAAATATGGATGTGGAAATTTGGGAAAATTGCGGTTTTAAATGAAAGTGAAGGAAATATAATAATAAGTGGAAGTTAGTGGCGATTCGCGATGTATTCGACCAAGAACACGGCCGGCGGCGTCCCCAGCGCCGAAAGGATTAACCAGGAGGACATCAAGAAGACGGGCGTTCTGAAAAAACTCAAGGTAAAATTTTCCAGTTTCGATAATTTGAACGTTTATGTACACTGAGCTGGTTTAGTTCACTTGCAGAGGGTTAGAAATTGAATTTGGCGACGATGTTAGTTTCGAGCTGCGCCCGAATGAGGTGACGCCACTGACGGTGGGACACCCTGTACCCAGCTCGATAGTTGACAGCGCAGGTATTGTACGTCCATTGACAGTCGAAAATTGAGAAACGAAACCCTGATTGATTCGGTAATTACATGTGTTTCCATTTTTATGCTACCTCGTTTGAGTGCGGTACAGTGACCAGGGATGTGGCCGATGTGACAAAATGTGACAATATGAAACCTGTGTGAAAAATGTGACAAAATGTGACAATTTCTGTAAAATATGGAAAATAATGTGACAAATGCCACAAATAAAGAGGGAAGCCT
>JAQFYZ010001199.1:0-26294 GCA_034695085.1 Cylindroiulus punctatus | reverse complement strand
GTAGTCCAAAAAACCACTATTGATCACTAATGATAGTGATACAGCATAGTGACCGTATACTGATCTTTCCACCAGGGAAGGCAGACGCCCCCCAGGTTGAGGCGCAAATTTTCTTTATATTCCAAAATTTCATTTTATTTTCATTTATTCTTCCCATTTTATTGTAATGTTTTTGTACCTGGATGAATCTGGGGCACACTTTTGTGGGGGGATTCTTTAGGGGGAGGGGGAACATTTGTCAGAGGTCCTTCACCTCTTCAGAATGGTTTTTAAACTTCTTTTTTGGTGCTACGATATTGATGGGCACTTCTTACTGTTTGCAAATTCTTTAACAGAAATAGGTCACACTGGGCCCTGCAAATATGACCATTCATTTCATTCCTATATCTACAAATGCCCAGTGGGGTTGGAGGGTTTGGGGGTTGTAACCCCCTCCCCATTGAGTTGAACAAATTGAAAGAACACTAAAATGTTTAAGGCAACTTGAAAATCCCTCTCCAAGTGCCCAAAACTCATAATTTTGCTTCTGATTTCATAAAATTTCCTGGGGGCGACCCCCCCGGAACCCCCCTGGTGGTTCATCCCGTTCTACCCCTTCAAAGAGCACCCAAACTTTAAGTGCCCCGTGCTCCCCAAAGTCCGGCGCTGAGTACTATGGAATATATATGTACCATAGCATTAGTATCTTTGAAAATTTACTCATAGCATTCAATCGAAAAGGTGAAATTATACCAATACAAGTTATCATTTCGTTATCAGCATCGGAAGACGGAATCATGACAGAATTTCCAGGCGCACACACATCTCCGCCTTTATCAAAGTGGGCTCCAAAATGAGCCAATATAAAATCGTTGGTGCGTCTCTGTACTGTGTAATATGAGCAGGTAAAACTGATCGTGTAGTGTCATGAGTTGTATGGGCACTACCATGACACTACTGCCACTACAATTGACGATTCCAGTATTGACATTTTTTTGCCCGTGTAGGGGCTGCATAATATTGACGTGCGGTAATACTGGTTCTGGAGGGAACAACATCACTAAATTCACCTACACTGTATAGCGTACAAAGAGAAGAAACTGTCACTCCGCAATAACCTTGAATGTCCAAATGCAATCCAGATTATCCAGGGCGCCCTCTGTTCCACGTAAACCTAGTTAAACCTAGTTCCACATGTACTTCCATTTTGCTTTTAGTTTTCTTTAACATTTTTGTACTTGAATGGCTTGTCATTCTTATGTCATCATTTGCTTTACTTATCAGATATCTATTTTCTTGTCGCAATTCTACATTCTGTGTATTTCATTATACTTTCCTAGATCTTAAATTTTGCTGTAACATTTGCGTACTTGGGTAAACCTGTACCCCACCCACCATGAGTGACCATGTGGATTGACACGCCATGATTCATCCAAAGGCTCCAGGCACCTTTGCACCTCCAGATACATGCAGAAGGGAATGGAACTGGGCCATTGCACGTTGTTCCGGCTTTGGTGACGTCAAAAGGACCAAACACAAGAGTTGCCACATGCTCGACGTTTGGGCATTAATCCCACATCCCTGTGCATTCAAAGGGGGAATGTATTGGTTTCAAGAAGATGGTATAAATTCCTCAAATCGTTTCCTTTTTTTTCTCTGCAACCACACTGAACTGAACTGAACTGGTAGCCTATCCTTTGTGTCGGATCCTCGTGAGGAGGTGCTACAATTGGAAGGGAAAACCCCTTCCCTACTCTAACACTACACTACCCTGCTCCCTATTGGCTTCTCCATTTATCTGCTGCTTCAAGGCCCACCATCTACCTAATAAGCCCTTTGCAGCCCGAATAGCATTAGTTTTATCCACCCCTTCTCCAGAGATGCATTCTCCATGCCAATTCGACACTCACCTAGTGTTGAACACATGCAAAACACATGCATCACAACCTCGATACCTTCCCCACATAAGTCGCAAGTCTCATCTATCTCCCTAACTTTTTTAGCTGTTTGTTTGTTTCCAGAGATCTGGCTCGAGCTCTGAAAAACAGTGCACTGCTATAGGAATTGTCATAGAATGTCTCTCTGCAAATGTCGCGCTTATTCCCACATATAGCCAATGTGCTCTTTTTCCCCATCACAGTAATCCAAGCATGCCAAGCACAGACCTACGTTTCAATTGGGAGTGTGCAACGTACGCCACTGGTGGCGCTGCAGTCAGCCACTGTCATGACCGCGAGAGTAGGATAAAAGCCTCAAATGAAATGGAAAGTTTTTCATTTTCCCCAAATAAGCTGGTAAATGCTAGCTAATTATTATTTTAACGGTTTTGACTAACTCTGTGGTACCCGATAATACTCTTTGTTGGTATTTAAAGCATTCCGTATTTATGTTTGGGCCACGAGCCTGAATTTATCGAACTTCGTCCTGTTATTTGATGAAAGTATCCTACTTTCATGGGAGCTTACTCAACCGCCACTAGATGGCGACCCTTTCGCTGCATACTCCCAATATAATAACACTAGCACAGTATAAAGAGGCCTTCATGGTATCCATTAATTTCGATGTCAATTTGAGAACCGAGAGTCTCACGATAGTTTGTTAAACACATACATGATACATGTACAGTACATGTATACGGATTTGAATAAGCAACAGCTTCCATTTTCAGTCCATTTGGCCTTCTAACTTTAATCATGATTAACATTTTAATAAACCCATAACGATAAAATTGTCGTTTGGTCGTAGGATTTGTAGTGTCCTTTGATGGATCCAGGGACTAAGTCTACCTACACCCCGTGTAAACGCAAATCCTGCCGTCATTCAACTTTCACCCCATTCAATCTCAGTGGTTGTTCTTTCAAACGAGCAAATCGCATAATTTCACGAAGTAGTGGAAAAAATATTAAGCAATCAACGCCATTCTCGTCCCTTTATAATTCGTGCTGACAGCCAGGACATGCAAGGAATTCCCAGAACCTTCTTTCGTTTAAGACACGGTTGAGAAATCTGGTGGAGGGAACGAAGTCGCGGAAATGCTTTTGGGTTTCTCCTAATTGCAGGGAAGGAGCACAGGTAGTTTGACAACAACAAAAACTGAAGAAAATTGATCACAGAATCCCTGAAGATGGGGGTAACGATCCTAACCGCTTTGTAACTTATGGGACAACCCCAATAGTGACCTTGGACATCCAGGTCAACGCTTTACAATCTTACTATTATAGCCCCTGATGGAGAAATCATACAAACAGCAATGTCACCATTCTAAGTTAACATAATGGTTGGTTGTTGTCGAGTGAGCTTGAGGGCACCTTATCAATAAATGCAAACACTGGAAGTCTAAGGTTATTTATTACACTGGATGGAAATTCCTCAAAAATTGCAAAAATCGAAAATAAATGTCTATGTTTAGCATGATGATTTCACATTTGGGCCAAATGAGCAAGCTTCATTGACCCTCAATATAATCCAGTCATGGAGCATGAAGGGTAAATTCACCTTAGGGTCGTTAGGGTGACTGAGTTACATATAGGCTACAGTACATGTACAGTGTAACTGAATTAGTCAAGCCTGATGTGTTGGGTGTAAATGCTCGTAGCCACATTGAAAATTATATTCCTGGGGATAACAAGTCAACATGGTCTGACCAGCCCATATCAAAGGGTTTTCCACTAAAAAAATATTACTGCAGAGTGCTATCCCTAATTTGACGATTTGGCAAATCAGTGTCCATGTGTTGTTTCATTTAACATTTGTCTAATTAGCAGGAACGGCATGCTTCGAACTAAGTAGCATGTCCCTCACACCGCCATAATGGAACCAAACTTAAGGCTTCTATAAATAGTGGTTTCGATTGCATTATGGCTACTCTGTTCCAGGCGTTCTGTTCCTGCTTAGACAAAGGGTTAAAACACTGACGCCATGATGACCCATGCATTCCTTGCTAAGTCTGCGCTTTTAGCCTAATCATTGCTTCCTGGTCAACTGCAGACCACATTTGCTGCAAAACCAACCAATGGCACATGCAATAATTATATGAATTTTGTTTGCAAACAAATTGACTGGTGGTCAGCTCTTTAGGCCCCCTTTAATTTCCGGTACCGATGTCTGGCAGGTTGTAATCTAATGTTTAGCAGCCACGGTGAAAACTACAAAAAAGGCTACTTTTGCAGACATCACTGGCAACCAGAAAGGAGAAAAACTGTTCACTATATCGCCTCACCTGTCATGACGAGCATTAAAACGTATTAAAAACGCCGTTCCCCCATTTCAGTGACAGAACTGGGTTAAAGACAGGCAATTTTCGCACTAACCACACAAGCTAAATTCAGAGGAAACACTGTTCCAAATCCTAAGCGATAAAATCCAGGCTGGGGAAATCCCCAGGTCATGGCTAAAATTGCGATGCATAAGAGGTTAGTATTTAACGTCGAAGACAACAAATTCGACGTTTATGAAAAACTATTACGACATAACTGTACGAGCCAAGGTGTTTTAGGTGTGCTGAATTAAACAGATTCGAAAGTGATGAAATGTGGTGAAATTCAAACGGAACACGTGCATGGTGACTAATATTGATTCTTTTTTCCAGGTTAAAAAGTGAAAATTGAATGCTTGAATAAGCATAAATTGCACTGCAGAGGAAACTTTAAGAAACAAAAATTCATCAGAAATGCTGGTATTTAGCCCAACCCTATAACAAAAATGATGATGGCATTTTTTTTTAGAATGAAACTATGTGGGCGAAAGTTTTTGAAATAAGGTGTTGGATATAACGAATTTAAAATACTGTATATCCTTAAAATATTTTCAGAAATATTAAATTGTAAAAACAATGGGCATACAATGTACTGAGGACAATTTCAAAAATAAAAACAACTATAGGTATATCATCAGTATTGCAGCTTTGTTGAATCCTCTTAAGTCACACCCCGAAAAAATGTCCATGGATCAGCTGTAAAAACGTCATGTTCCAATTGGAATTCCTGGTATTCCACGTTGAATACAAAACATCCAGATGTTTGTTTAGTTTAACAAACTTCTCATTTTGATATTTGTGCATATATTTTTGGTACTTGTCCATTAACGGAACTACATATTATGTTAGGGTAGGTTAGGTTAGGTTAGGTTATGTTAGGTAAGGTTAGGGTAGGTATAAACGCTCAAAAAACCTAACCAAACCTAACCTAACCTAACCTAACCTAACCTACCCTAACATAGCAGGTAGTTCCGTTAATGGACAAGTACCATATTTTTTTTCCAAATTGTTTGCATGCAATCTCTCCAGATGTTTGTTTAGTCTAACAAACTTCGCAGTTCGCATTTTGATATTTGCGCATATATTTTTCAAAACTGTTTGCATGCCATTTCTCCAGAAAAGCATTAATGGCTGAGCAGCGGTGGGCGTACTCAGGTACTCGTGGTGAGTTTGCATTTTGGGCTCACCCTCATTACTGCTCTTTACGGTTCAATTAATAGTGGGCAAGTTAAGATACGCGTTATCACCTCGTTTGAAATTTAAATTTCAAAACGGACCGGTACGTACAATTGTCATCATTTATTGTCAAATTGCTGACGTCATTTGCAGACGGCGGCGTCTGGCCAGTTGTCCTATTACAGCTGTTCAATAACGTTGATGATAAACAGGAATATGATCGAAGGACATGATCAATCACCGATTGGATTATCATTAAGGACGTTTTATTGCAGCGCACGCAAAAATACAGCTACAGATGGCACTAGCGTAGGGTCGAAAATTAGGAAAAAACTGACAAAATGGAGGTGAAATGATTAGGTATTCAAATCACGGATTGCCGTCAACAATTTGGGAACCTTATCGCAAAAAGGCAATACGAACAGTTAATGAAACCGTTTGACTGCTGTTATCTGTAGTGTATAGGGTCGAGAATTAAGTGCAGTTTTTTTTGTTTTCTCTACGTCCAACAGGGTGGGTGGAAATGAATTGCTGGCCTGTTTCCGAGAAACCGTCGTATCAATATCGCTCGAAAATAAGCCGTACCTATGACCCTGCTACGAGTACATAGGCCTATTGTTTTATTCACCTTGACTAACAATGCAAGATAAGGCCCAGCTTTCTGCGATAGACAAACTGGAGAAAGTACAGCACATGCACCCAGCAGCTGGCTCAATGATACTGAAAAATGCAAATCCAAATAATCAACGAATGGTCCATGTATCGATAAGGTTTTTTTGCCCGATAATTTAAAAAACGATTTGGAAATGAAGACTGGTAAATAATTGGTAAATTTTGGCGTTTTTATCCTTTCTGGGTTTCCCCTGCCACGTGAAAGATTACCATAAAAAACATACCCCTGAAACGAAAAGTGGTTGGAATAGGTAATGTTTTCCCCATATATGCGGTCGAAACACTAATGACAAGGCTACCATTTTCATAAATTTAGATGGTTTAACGCTCGCCAAGGAGATGGGTGTCTATCATTAAAATTTTAAATTCCATGGTTTATTTATGAAAAATGTAAACATGGCAAGACTCCAAATCGAACGCGCAAGATTTTGAACATAGGTTTTTTCCGAGTTCGATTTTGGATTCCTGCCATATTTACCTTTTTTCGAGTATAAAGGGAGGAATTTTAAAATTTTTAAAATATCAGCTGCGAACGTCTCGCTTTAATGTTGGAAACGAAAAGAGGTTATGTATAAGTACTGTACGTGTCAGGTTAAGAATGGACTATTTCATCTGCCCTCTGGCGGACATTTTGAACCTCGTCAATGCTTGTACTGCTACCAGTTGATTATTTTTGTTCAATAATCTTCCAATGTCTCAATATCAGCAATATCTGCAGTGATTATCTGTTGCTTTGCTAGAATCAAGGCGTTTCCATCGCTTCATATTTGCTATAGACGAGAAAGCCATCTTTAATTTTAATGAAAATCATGATAGCACGTGTGATTTCGAATTTTTAGCACATGGTGTATTTCACAGCAGCTACCATAGAAACATGCCATTTTCTATGCCAGTTTTCTTAATTATTATGAATGTGTAACTTAAAACACTTAGTAGTCACATTACTTCATAATACATTATAATGAAGAATCTTAGTCGAATTTTTAGGGAATCTAATGTGCATGTACAGTACATGTATATAGTCTGTCAAGGACACCGAACAACAACCTGTCTTTGGACGGTGTTGTTGGCAAACAAACAAAAATCACTTCCCAAAACTGGTAAGCACCACTGGGCATATCAACAGATGAGTGTTGAAAAGACGCATTATTATGACCATCAATATTAATCCATGCAGGGCTACAAAGAAATTTCATCCAAACAACAGTCAAAAAGTGAATTACAGTAGGCTACTCTTTTATAACCGTGTTTGATGTTCGCATAATAGCACGCATCAATTGTAGGCCTGTTCTGCCAATACGGAAACGGTGTCGCAACCATTCATCTAGAAAACACATGTATTCGACATCACGAATTGCTTTTCAAATGACTAGGCCTATTTACCAATATCTGAATCAATACGCCACAGGTAGAAAATAAAATGTTACTGTAGCAGGATGTTTATGAGTCTCATGCAGCAAGCTCACCGGAAGTGCGGGCCAGTATTGTCATGTACTTACAATGGCAAAATACCGCAGGTAGGAAATCATGGTACCACACTCGTATAAATATGATGAACATCTTGTCATAATTCCAGCATCCACATATTTCCAGCCTCGGCAACGAATTTAGCAGCAAAAATTTTGATATTATGACTAGGTACGTGTTCATACAGGGTTCATACTCAAATTTACAAAGCCATTTCCCTGACTTTCCCTGACTATCCCTGACCAACCCAAGAAAATTTCCCCGACTTTTTGCAAAAAAATGAACCGGTTTCTGCAAAATTTTTGAAAAATATTGAAAAAAATGAACTGGTATTTGCTAATTGCTAATTTTTTTAAAAACAAATGCAAAAAAATGATCCGGTTATTGCAAAAATGTTGCATGAAAATTAACCAGTTTCGCCAAAAAAAATGGTTTTCACTGCTGACTTTTCCTGAATTTACAAAAAAAACGTGATATTCCCTGACTCTCCCTGACCATCCTGCTCTTCCCTGACTCTCCCTGATTTTCCAGGTGCGTATGAACCCTGTCATAGGATTTCACCATTGACATAGGTCACTCATTTTCATTGGTTTTCACATGACAGCTGCGACATAAACAAACATGCTAAAAGACGTGACAGTATACAGTAACTTGATAAACCATGCATGGTCATACTAGAACAAACGTACACTATACTGTATTTACATATACAGACGTAAAGACACCTTCATGTAGAGTCTAAACCTGTCATATCGAGGTGTCATATACTTATGTATGCTCGATGAAACAGAGGATTCTGGGCCTTTCGCAACATGTCACCTGCAGGAGACTGAGACGTGTAAACCCACGTGGAAGTGACTTGGTAAAACGCATGATGTACTTTTCAGAAAAAAAAATAACAACTACTCGGTACACACGCGATTGGATGCGCAATTGAAACAGTTTATGCGGACAAAGTTTTTTGAGCCATGCCGGAAATAAAGTGGGCAACCTGATCTAAGCTTAGCCATGCCGGGCATAACTCGAATTAATACATGTACAAACTTTTTCGAAATTGATTTGTTGCGATCACGCAATTAGTAACGCCGTCGTCCAGGATAATAACCCGTCTACGGCGAAGCTACTCCACCCTTGAAGCCTCGGCATGTTAATTTCTTTTTATAATAAATTTTAAATTGCAGCCAAATGTCTCATTTACATGTTAATGCTCTCGCAAATGAGAGCCACAGCGTCGCAATTTAAAATGCACAACGCCTAAGAAAACGCGCGAGTTCCTGGTGTGGAAGCATAGATTTTACCATAATTATTGTTATCAGGAGCATTTCGAGGTTTTCAAAACACAGTGCCACTGTTCTAACATTCTACAATGTATCAATTTTCAAGCCCGCTGTTGTCCCGTCGACCGCGGTGTCTTTTTCAATATCACAAGAATTCATTAACGAGCTACTATACAGTAATTTGTCTTAAAATGGAAGTAGACATGCATGCAACTGCCTCATTAGCATAGTATATTTTCATAACCAACGCCTATGGCGCTATAACCAACAATTTTAGAGAACATCTAACGTGCAAGCTTACACTCACCTTACACCGAGTCAATTCATCGTACGTTTACATGGTTTGCGAAGGCCCATTGAAAGTGATTTTTTGCAATTGAATTTACGTAATTTTGGACAGATAAGAGAATTTCAATTGAAACTAAATATTTTAATTTAAGTTTATATTGATAGTAAGTTCCTGTGCTATATAAAATTAAAAGACATTTCGTTTTTAGAATTTTTCCAAATTCTAGATCTCTTATATGCCCATTCAGACGGCAGGTGCTGCCATCTATCGCTCATAAAGCAAAATAAAAAGTCAAACATAGAATCATCGTTTCTATTAACATCATATGCATTTCCACAAGTTGTCAAGAACACATCCAATAAAACGCAAGTCCCTCTTAATGTTTACATAAAGAAAATATTTTAATATGTTGATCAGGAAAGCAGAAATTGTGGTTCGCAATTGTGTGCAGGGTGTCCCAAAGTCACCACGCACTTTTCATTTTATATCGCACAGGAACTTACAGTCAATATGAACTTTGAATTAAAACATTTAGTTTCATTGGAAATTATCATATATGTCCAAAATTATCAAAATTCAACTGCAAAAAATCCCTTTCAATGGGCCTCAAGCCTGTTCAATGTTATTTGCAGAGACTAACTCGCTTGGTTTAAATCGGAGTACATGTACCATGAATGACAACACCCCCATGCCGAATCCCGAATTAAGTATCAATAATGAAGTCAAGTAAAAAGTAGGTGCAACAGGTTTACATGCATGGCGTACTTGACGTATGGAGTGAAACGATTTTGTGTCAAACATCTGAACAGCACAACTGATTCGAGTCAGATTAAGATTTCAATTAATCGCCTCCAGGGGCGAAGTGTTCGATTAACCAAATGCCAGCTGCGATCTCATTTAAAGTCCTAGACTTGGTTATGGGCATTCATTTAGGGCACCTCCCCCACCCCTTCATTGCCATTAAAGCGCAAAATGGCGCACTCCTAATGGCAATCTCGGCAACAAAAGAACACCTCTTACAAAAAGCCACTGAAATTATTTCCGGATAAAGTTTTCAGCGAATAATTAACTGAATTTTTCAGACAAGCTCGCCACACACAAACTGTCAAATTGCTGCTGGGAGAAGCCACGATTTCGTTTTTTTTTTTTTTTCCCCATAAACTGCGAGAAGTAGTGATGATTCCGAACAGGTAAACGGCGTGCGTGACTTAAAGATTAAATAAAAACTCGCTTTTCTTTTTAAGTACAAAAAGTGTCAATAATTACGTGCACTTTTTTAAAAGAAACATGAGGTTAGCGTTTTTACGCTCGATTTCATCGGCCTTTCAGCCAGTCTTGGCTGAAAGTGCGTTGCGACTTTGGGGACACCCTGCATAAAATTCGAAACACAATTTCTCCTTTCCTGATCAACTTATTAAAACATTTTTTTTGTAAACATTAAGAGGGACTTGCGTTTTTTGGGATGTGCTCTTGACAACTTGTGGAAATGCATATAAACGATAATTCTGTTTATCTTTTTTATTTTGCTTTATGGGCGATAGATGGCAGCACCTGACGTCTGAATAGCAATATAATAGATTTACTGTCGTTGGCAAAATAAAGAATATCTGGAAACATTCTAAAAACAAAATGTCTTTTCATTTTATATACAGTTTAGCACAGGAACTTACCATCAATATAAACTTTGAATTTAAACATTTAGTTTCATTTGAAAGTATCATATCTGTCCAAAATTACCAAAATTCAATTGCAAATAATCACTTTCAATGGGCCTTAAGAAAGCTACCTATAGTAGAAATACGAACTGATGGAACTGAAGGACAGCCAATCAGAGCGGTGTCGCTTATCGATTAGGGATTCCTGGTTTTGAGTTGTTGAAAAGAAAATGGCTGACGCCTCGAGCTGAAGCGCCTCCAATGTTGGTTTGTTTTTGTTGAGCTCTTTCCTCTCACCAGTGGCGCTGTATGCGAAATACTGGACTAAGTCAATCGCAAACTGGCGATTCGATTTTATTGGTGGGCGCTTTCAGCCCAGTTCCATCACTTCGTGGTTCTACTATAGTCGAATATTTCTATGATGTAATACCCCGAAACTGTTTTAAATTGCCAATTGTAGATCTTGGGGCGCCACTCTTGAATATTATTAGATCATGTTGCATGAATGAACTAATTTTTGCATTCTGAGGCAGACCCTTCTAGAAGAGGCAGATTCAAGTCAAAAATCTTCAACATATCTAAAACAAACTCATGCGTCCTCCAACCCAACGAGGCCTTCTAAGCTGATTTGAATTGAATAAAAAGAACGTTCAATCATTTTAGGGTAGGGAGCACCTAGCACAATAACGAAAGGGAACAACAGCTGTCTACACGAAGCATATCAGCCTAGGGGGCGCCGCTTCAAAATGCGAGAAATTGAAAAAATGTGACGCACGTGCGGCTATTCTCCCATCCCATAAATTCAAAAGCAATTCAATATTGGCGTTGCATATGCGAAAGCATGTTCAACTCTAGACCCGATCAAACGTTTGCTATATTTCACCACCTGAGCCTTTCCAACGCAGAAAAGAACCAGCCTCGGCTACAGTCACAATACAGTTTCGCCTTGGTGGTTTACCATGGAGTCTTCGTTCTAATCTCTCTACAAGTAGCCTTGCAGGGTTCATACTCAAATTTACAAAGTCATTTCCCTGACCAACTCAAGTAAATTTCCCTGACTTTGTATTTATACAGGGTGTGTTTTTTCAAAAAAAAATGTATCCACATGTGTAATGCAAAATTGCACAATTACGCGAAAACTATATTTGATGGAAAAACCGCGTTAGTGTGGTTTGTTTATCACGCCCGGGAGGAAAACATTTGTAAGACGTTTTCAAGGGGCAGCAACCCACCCCCATCGCCGCCAATAACCCTAACTTTCAAAACTACAATGGAACCCCATAGCACGTAACACCTTAAACGACAGCCCATAAATAAGGCCTTTTGGTGAAAACAAAATTGAATTTGGTCTACCCAATCACTCGGCATGCTCCAAAACATGTATTTTTTAAACTTTTGCAAACTTTTTGCAAAACAAATGCAAAAAAGTGAACCGGTTTTTACAAAATAACATGAAAAAACGAACTGGTATTTGATTTTCTTTTTGCAAACAAACGCAAGAGAATGAATCGATTTTGGAAATTTTTTGCAAAAATGCAAAACAAAATGCAAAAAAGTGAAACTGATTTTGCAATTTTTTTTGCAAAAAAAAATGGATTCGTCGCCTCCTGTGGACAAGAGGGGACAACCTAGTACATTTTTGGAATATCTTTGAAAAAAAGAGGGGGTTAGACGGACAACAAGCTAAGATCTTTTTGCATAGCAATATTGTGAATTTCTCGAATATTTCAGGAAGAGGGGAGGTGTGACAGACCTGACTTATTTACCAGCAAACATCACAGTTTTCCCTGAATTTCCAACAAAAGCTTGATTTTCCCTGACTCTCCCTGACCATTTTGCTCTTCCCTGACTTTCCAGGTGCGTATGAACCCTGCCTTGAAACCTTTTGTACTTGCTACGCCTGTTCATGCAAACATAAAAATTTACACTTTCGATTTAAAAAAAAAAATCCCATCTGACCATGTCCATTCGACTCGCATGCAGGAGTTAGTCTTACTGGACATGAACCAGACACGAAAACACACCCAGTGCTAGAAATCGTTTTCAAACCACGTGGGCAATAAAATGAATGCTGACTGACTCAACTCGACAATTTCGCAGACGTTTTGAAACTGTAGCAGGCAATAATATTTGTCGATTTCTGCATTGTTATCACCGTGTTTTCAAACCGCCGATAACCTTTTGATGGAGCAGATACATATATTTGAAAATATCTGCAGTTTTCTTCCGCGCCTGCCACTACCCACATGTGATGTGCTAGAAAACGCGCAAATATTTTTGCCAAGCGTGCTTAGCACTGATTACAAATTATTAATAGCGACCCGAGCGATGGTGCGCGTTTTTATCGCTCATCCTGCTAACGATCTAATCGCACTAATTTTAGCTGGATAACTCGAGATAGGAGCTTCTAGTCCCAAAAGTAGCGCAAAAAAGAACCTTTCAACAGTCGTCACTTATATAACGTGATTTGCACGCAACCGAGAGGCTTATGAAAATTAGTTTTGGGTGCTGATGGACGTTTTCAGAGCGGCAGGTTCAAAAAACCTGAACTGAATCACAAATTTGACGAAAGTACGAGGATGAGCCCGCAAACTGACACATTCCCACGTGTTACGCTTTTACATTACAAAAGGTATCATTAAGGCCCATTGAAAGTGCGTTGTGATTTTGGGGACACCCTGCACAAAGTTACAAAACTCAATTTCTCCTTTTCTGATTGACATATTAAAATATCTTTTTTGTAAACATTAAGAGGGACTAGCGTTTTATTGGTGGTACTATTTGACAACTTGTGGAAATGCATATGATATTAATAAAAACAATAATTTTATTTTTGACTTTATTTTGTTTTATGGGCGATAGATGGCAGCACCTGCCGTCTGAATGGGAATATAAGATATCTAGAATTTGGAACAATTCTAAAAACAAAATGTCTTTTAATTTTATATAGTCCAGGAACATTCTATCAATACAAATTATCTTATCTGTCCAAAATTAGGTAAATTCAATTGCAAAAAATCACTTTCGATGGGCCTTAAGGTCAATTGAAAGTGCGTTGTGACTTTGGGGACACCCTGCATAAAATTACCAAATACAATTTCTCCTTTCCTGATCGACACATTAAACAATGTTTTTGTAAACATTAACAAGGACTTGCGTTTTTTGGCATGCGCAGTTGAAAACTTAAGGAAATGTATACGATATTAATCAAAACGATAATTCCATGTTTGACCTCTTTATTTTGCTTTATGGGCGATAGATGGCAGCACCTGCCATCTGAATGGGAATATAAAAAAATTACTGTCGTTGGCAAAATAAAGAATACCTGGAAAAATTCTAAAAACGAAATATCTTTTCATTTTATACAGCGCAGGAACTTACTATCAATATAAACTTTGAATTCAAACATTTAGTTTCATTTGCAAATACATATCTGTCCAAAATTATCAAAATTCAATTGCAAAAAAAACACTTTCAACGGGCCTTAAGTTTATATTGATAGTAAGTTCCTGCACTATATAAAATTAAAAGGCATTTCGTTTCTAGAATTGTTCCAAATTCTATATCTCTTATATTCCCATTCAGACGGCAGGTGCTGCCATCTATCGCTCAGAAAGCTAAACATAGAATTATCGTTTTTATTAATATCATATGCATTTCCACAAGTTGTCAAAGAGCACATCCAATAAAATGCAAGTCCCTCTTACTGTTTACAACAAAAAAAAAATAGTTTAATATGTTGATCAGGAAATTAGAAATTGTGTTTCGCAATTTTGTGCATGGTGTCCCCAAAGTCACAACGCACTTTCGATGGACCTTAAATTGTAAAACTGTGTCCCTTTCCAAAGGGCAGCGACCTCAGTAGGACCTTGTGGGCGCCTGCTGAGGGGCTGGGTGCGCTGCTCTAAAACCGGGGGTCAAAGATAGCCTAAAGTACACACCAAAAATGCCCCAAAACCTCAGCCCCTCGAGTCCACACAGTGGGACCACTGTCCAACGCGCGTCCAAATTCCCCACGACCACGTTTTCGGCTTCCTGTACATTATGCGTGGGTTTTCAGAACGTGCATTTCCCACTTCCCTGTCCACAATTTGGAGCAGGTGGTGCTTGGCTGGTCAGGTCCACTTTCCCCACCTCACCAGTAGTTGACCGAGGGAAAATCCCTCACGTGACCGGTTTGTAATGGCCTGGAAGTGAGAGAGCCCCTGTAGGTTGCCAGAAGATGGCGAGCAGATTCCCCAAAAACTGGTTGACATTTGAAAAAGCCCCACCTCTTGGAAGCAGCTCCGAAGAAGGGGGCCCTGAGCGGTGTCCTAAATAGGGGAGGGGTAACTGAACTTTCGACTACTACTTTCAGAGCCACGCAGCCTTGTAGGACACGCGTTTGTTTGGAGTTTGTTTTTTTTGTTGTCCTCCTGCACCAGCATTATCTTCCAATTGCGGCGGTACTTAACGACGCATTTGTAATTTTCTCCCTGTGAGATCACGAGAGCGTTATTTACGGTGCCGAATGGGAGTAAACAGATGCAAATTCAAATTGACCAATTAATACGGTCTGCGTGATGCGTCTATGGAAAAAATGACGCGTATATTTGTGATGCTCCATTTCAGGTGGTGTTTTCAAAACCAGACTCGGGGGAAAAAGTCCATCCACCATTAGGGAGGTTGTACATTTTTTATTTGCTGAAAACGAAGTTGAGCACTTGCATAATTATTTTCAATACATGTTGGTTGTTGTTATGTTAACGGCACGTTTTCCTATTCCAAAACGATAATTTGACTAACTGCTGATACAAGTACGTCGCCTGTTCGAAACTACATTCCGTCATGTAGTGACGTCATCATTATGTCTGTGGAATATTGGACTGTTGGCTAATATTACGTTTCCACCGGAATTTTGAATTGTGATTGGTGGTCGAACCACCAACTCATTTTTCTGTTGGAAACACTAATGGGAATGTGCAGCGAAAGGGTCGCCATCTAGTGGCAGTCGAGGAAGCTCCCATGAAAGTAGGATACTTTCACTACACGGCGAAGTTCGATAAATCATGCTCGTGGCCCAAAAATAAATACGGAATGCTTTAAATACAAAGAAACAGTGTTATTGGGTGCCACAGAGTTAGTCAACACCGTTAAAATAATAATTAGCCTGCATTTACGAGCTTATTTGGGGAAAATGAACAACTTTCCATTGCATTGGAGGCTTTCATCCTACTCTCGCGACCATGAAAGTGGCTGACTGCAGCGCCACCAGTGGCGTTGCACACTCCCAAAACGAATGATGATTCAAACAACATTCGTTGAATTGTGTTCTGGGAACACGATTCGGTCGAGAACCAACGATTGAGTGACGTCAGGCAGTGTTACCACTCAACTTTTCCATGCGTCAATGTGGCGAATACAATCTGCAATTCACCTGTAATATTGTTTAGAATGAATGCATTTAATAAAGCATTCGCTTTCAGATATCATAAAAGGCATTCTGCAATACACGTGAAATGCATTCCTGGGACCATTGTAGAAGTCAAAATAATAAACTTCCCTATGCATTCCACATAGAATTATTTTATAAATTTATGTCTCAATCAACACACATTTTGAAATACATTTCAAAATGCATCAGGTGTGTTGACTTATTACCTTTAAAATCTGGCGTTTACACATTAAACTATGAAGTCAGTGGACGCAAAATCTACGAACACCCTGTAGCAAACTGCCAAATCCCATCATGCAACGCGAAATGTGAGTTTGCTGTGGAAACACTTCATTTTTGTATTGTTATTCCTAAATGATTGCTAGGCAATCACAATACACCAATCGTCGTTCATTCTGGTGGAAACGTGGTATAACTATGCAGTCTTCCATGACAGCTGCAATTGTTTGCTTACATCCATCGTCTTCCAGCTTTCTACTCCATGGCAAAAAAAGCAATGACTGGCCTTAATCATCTTATGGGATCCAACAGGGGAGTTTGGAAAAAACCACGCAGGAATACAACCCAATAATGGATTCATTTCCATTAATAAGAAGTCCAATTATACGGTGCAACTGTAATTGTGACGCCAACCTAGTGCTGGGCCTCCAATAGCAAAGATCTACATCTGCATTTCAAACAGGTGAAGTGCTGTGTACGTGTAGGCCCTACATGTCCAGAGAGAAATAAGTGATAACATCTGGTCGAGATATTTAATTGCTTTCCCCGCCAATTGCTCGAGTGGGAGCTGTGTCTATGCAGAGTAAATGATCAATTTACTTGATAAACAATAAATTCTGTGCACCACAGAGATTCGTGCATGATAGCCCTTTACACCAATAACAGCATGGTTTTGGGCGAGGGTGGAAGAAACTTCATCTTCTTTCTCACCTGAGTTCAAGTCTTTGCACACGTTGACACAACCAAGAATTTTTACAAAGACCAAACGTACAGAACAGAAACTACTGTACAAATGTATGGTTTAAATGTGGCGCCCATGAAACAGGTGGTTTGTCTGGTCTATTTCATTACGACAATGTATGCAGACATCGAACGAGCCACAATTCGTGAATGAGTGGCAGGTTTATTAGATTAAGCAAAGCGTGGGTTGATGTTGCCATTGCATTTTCAGCAGAAAACTTTTGCGAACCACCTGTATCCCAATCCAGGGTTCGTACTACGAGTACATTTGCGTGTGCAGTATTGGTAGTACCTTCCAGTAGGCCATCTTGCTTCGAGCAACCTTGAAAAGTAACTGGTGAAACTTGACCAAGCAGGGTAAATCCAAGTGCAAACAACGTGCAATATAAATTTAGAGCGCGATCTTTCAGCCGAAATCAGATTTAATTTCTCAAAACCGGCGTCAACTGTTTGAATGGCTGGCTTGGATTACACCAAGTTACTCCCTGTAAACAAACGGAGCAGAAACGAGTCGGCGCACACCATGTGTCACCCTGTAAATATCCACACCACCTGCTAACTACCTTTAACCAACACCGTTTATATGCCAGCTTTAACTCAACTTAAATACAGCTCGTACCAAATTACTGGAGACGTTAGTCTACATGACTTGCCTTAATTAAGGCCCACTGAAAGTGCGTTGTTCTGGAGAAATTGGGGACACCCTGCATAAAATTATCAAATACAATTTCTCCTTTCCTAATCAACATATGAAAATGGTTTTTTTTAACATTACTTGCGTTTTTTGGCATGCGCTGTTGCAAACTTATGGAAATGTAGGCCTACATTACCTGTATATGCTATTAATAAAAACGGTAATTCCATGTTTGACCTCTTTATTTTGCTTTATGGGCGATAGAGGGCAGCACCTGCCATCTGAATGGGAATATAAGAGATTTACTGTCGTTGGCAAAATAAAGAATATCTGGAAAAATTCTAAAAACGAAATGTCTTTTCATTTCATATAGCGCAGGAACTTACTATCAAAATAAACTTCGAATTAAAACATTTAGTTTCATTTGAAATTATCATATCTGTCCAAAATCTTCAAAATTCAAAATTCAAAAAAACACTTTCAATGGGCCTTAAGGCCAAGTCTGTCACCTGATGGGTGTCATGTTTCAAAACACCCAGAATCACCTGCTTTATATATTGGTGTGTGAGATCCAGTTCGATCCAGAGATAACATTTTCCCCATACGTTTGCAAAGGTGCCCAATCTGGGAGTAGCCTAGCAAACTGAATTGAACCTGTTGAAGTGATAAAATTCCATCAAGTTAAATGCCGTCGAATAACAACATTCAGTTTTAAACTCTAGTGACAACTGCCTTCCTCATTCCCCCTTTTGCACGCACCACATGCAAGTCAAAAGTGAAGCCCTTCAGCTTGGCCCATGTGATGGCACACAAAGTGAAACGGTGGCGTCACAGAACAGCTAACTCAAAAAAATAAGTGTCAAGGTCGCAACGAGCTGGTCTCACAGGCATGCCAAGGAAAAACTGAAGCAAAATAAATACGTCGGTAAACAAAACAATCCACGTAGGCTTACAGCAGGCACGTGGCAGACCAACATTCAGCATTTACTCGAGTCTTTCATTTGCCATTTGGCTTGCGCAGAAGACTATTTCAGCCGCTTTTCCGTGTAGATCATAAATAAAACGACCATTACAGCCAACAGTTCGGGTGAACTGCAATGATAGTGGGAATTAATGTGGAGGGAGGAATTGGGTAACTTCTGCATCCAGGTGCAGCTTTTCCCATTTCGTGACTTTTCACTCGTTGGACAGCATTTCGACCATACATCATTTGACTACAATTAAGACGAAATTTGGCAATGGTTGTCTCAAGTCGCCCAATTCCTACGGGGTGAAAGCTGAAGAAGTTTAGCAATGTGGATGAATTAATCGCCCCTAAATCCAATAGCAGATTTGTTGTTGAAAAAGATGGCATAATTTAATGGTGAAGCTCAGATCTTCCCTGAACTTGCCATCGCCTGCAAATGCAGTAAAAGTCAATCTAGCCTCGCAGCATGACGATTCATACATCTGCTGAAAACCTGTTTGATGAGCCAGCCAGGGCCTCCCTGGACGAGCAGAACAGTCGCCAGAAACAAAAGTCATGCCTGTTGCACACTGTCGACATGCCCATGCACCAGGAGGTTCTCCGCTAATACAGACCACATGATTTCGCTGATGCACTCGGGGAAGGATGCATGTACAATACGAGACATGTGGTGTCATGGAATGCAATGTTATATCGATTATCATATCAGGGATATAACGAAAATAACGACGACAGCAAAACTGATATGATTAAAGCGCTTTAAAGCGGCCCAAGAAATGGCCACTGATTAAACTGGCTCTGAAAAATTACGTATCATGGATTTTCGAGTTTTTTTTTGTGGAACTGGTCAACCCCCCTCCATCCTGGACGTCATTTTTTAAAATACATTCCTGGCATGTGGCCAGCTATGCCACATTTTGTCACATGCAAATGTTATGCAATTGATTCTTGGTTCATCAAAATTCTCACAAAATATGCTGTATCTGCAAAAATGTTACATTTTATACAATTTTTTTCCCTTTTACACACGTTTTGGATAACTGATTCAAGTTTTCATCAGCAAGCTCTATTGCCACCTTGAATGATGGCATTTGCAGCTTCTACTTTAACAATATCTGTGCTCATGTAACACCTCCATTCCTGCATACAATATTTTTTGTTATTTTTCCTCCTTTTGGTAATTTCCTCTTCACCAACAGACTTTTTGAGCCCAGTCTCCCTTATAAATCTACAGATAGGTCATACATAAAAGAGGTTTCTCTCTTCACATTTGTCACATCCCTGACATTCCTTCAAGTTACACAATGTTAATCTATGCTTTTTAACATATGGTGTCCCACGTGTTTGGCGACCCTCAACCCTTGGCCCCTAGCGAGCACAATAGCGCAGGATGGTGCAATCTTACCTAAATGCTGTTGTCTCTTCTCTGGCAGTGGCTTGGCTTCTTGTTTGGCAAGAGGGGCAGGGGGCGGGTTCCTGTTCATAGTCCAAGGATTGACTTTGGGCAGAGGGGCCTCGATGAACTCGAACTTCTCGGGGGTGTCGGCGCCATCTTCGCTGTCACTTTCCCTGGAATTGTTCGAGCAATGTCCGCCGTTGTGTTGCGGGGCAGGGGCCGCCTGTTCCGGCTTCGGCCCCTGTTTGGGAGCTAACACGAGGTCGCACTTGCCATTGCTTTTGCCAGAGGCGACCCCGTTTGGGCGACCACTATTTATAGGCGGTGACGCATCCGCCGAGGGAATGCTCGTGCAGTTTTCGTTCTCGTTAGATTCTTTCGTGGATTTCTGGTTGGCCACGGCCTGGGCGTACGACGAGTTGTTGTTGCCGACTGTCTTCTGCTTGACATCGGCAGCCCCTTCACCCTTGGCAGAGACCTGCGCCGCCATCTTGAAAAGCCACAGTTGGGACGTGACAATACCAAAAACGGCTTTAAGGCACTGCAAACGGCGTGACGCTGCTCGTTAGGAGCCCTGGTCGCTGCGGCGATTTTCCGCGATGAATTCCCGTCGCCAAGCACTAGTCGACGGTGGAAATCTGGCCGGGGACGAGCTCAAATATGGCAAAGTTTTCAGTAGAAAAACGCGTGGTTAGACGGCATGGCGAGAGCCCTCGGGGGGGCTTCGGAATTGGGTTTGCGTTCGCAGAAACGCTATCGGCCTGAGCGAAAACTGGCCAGAAAGCCCGATTAAGCAGTCGGTGGTTGGATTTCGTACCTTAGCCGGGGCTTTCGTCCAGATGTCCGGTCGAATTGGTGAACCTAGAAAGCGAATCCGAATCCTCACAAGTCCGCGCACCAGCAGCAAGCACTACCCCCAACTTCGAAGCGAATGCGAAGCCAGCACTAAAACAGTTCGAATCGACCTGGAACACACTTGCCTTTTTCAACAAAGGTCACTATCGGGCGTACTTATTCCGATGACGAGCGCAGGCATTGTTTCCAATCCTTGCAACCGAACCTGGAAGGGTTTGCGAAAGTTGAGAACCAAGTCCAACACTACACAATCGTCACGCACATGCCGCGATGGACATGGACATTGGCGATCTCGCTACTGCGCATGCGCTCATCCAGCGCCACTCAACGGAGGAAAGCGAGGAGGGGCAAGAAAAGCGCTTCAGCTAGAGTCGCGTGTTACAGCCGTACAGGGTGTCTTATAAACGCCTTAAATTTTGGTCAAAATCTTCTAATTCATCCAATTCACCCAATTTATTTTCACATGGTCATCAGGAATAAAGGTGGTGGTGCGCGAGTAAAGTTACCCAGGATAACAATAATAAATCACATCATACTAGATTGTAGAAATTGGGAACCACAGTATCTTTATGTGGAAAACTATGGAAAACTGCCCCATATAACAAAACTGGAAAAGTATCACAAATTTAAAAATACTGCAGAAATAACAGACACCAATTTTAAACGTTAAACTTGCATTTTTCCTTCTCAGTTTACAAAAAAAAATTAATATTAAAAATAGGATAAAGGAAGTAAATTCAGCTCTAACGTCTCGAGCCTGTCTCTAAATTGGACCTCATGTTGATTGAGCAACCACGAGTCTCTCTGTGGTGGGGGCACGAATAAAGTTACCCTGGATACCAATAATACATCACATCATACTGGATTGTAGAAACCTAGGAACCACAGTATCTTTATGTGGAAAACTACAGAAAAACTGCCCCATAACAAAACTGGAAAACTTTCAAGTATCACAAATTTAAAAATACTGCAGAAATAACAGACACCAATTTTAAACGCCAAACTTGCATTTTTTCTTCTCAGTTTATACAAAAATTAATATTAAAAATAGGATAAAGGAAGTAAATTCAGCTCCAATGTCTCAAGCCTGTTGATTGAGTAACCACGAGTCTCACAGAATCCATATCTGATACTCACATATTTTCTCCAATGTCGATAGCACGCAGAAAAATTAGGAGCACGTGACCAAACTCAAATGGGCGGAAAATTCCATGGTAAATTAGAATGTGGAATTCAATTTACGATATCTAGGGATCTCCACACCATTACCAGCAAAACCTCTGACAGTAACTTGTTGAACATCTGTTCCAGTGAATACAAAGCCTGGCTCCAATTGAAACTAACTTTAATGATCCTAAAAACAACTGATCACATATACAAAGCTGTTCAAATGAAGATTTTACTATACAAATTATTACCAAATGTGTAAATATCTCAGAAAAGTTTTAACCTACAGTTCTAAGTTGTATCTCCAATCTATGGTATCAATTCTTCTCTTGGTAGTACTTTGTAGTAAGCCGGTCAAATGCATCAATGATGGCTTTTCTGGAAATTTTTTTGAGAAAATAGCAATTAGAAAATCAGTTATTTTGATATATTTTCACATAGGCTACATGAAAGAACTAAAAACTGACAAACTGAGAACTTTTACAACACACTGTGATAGTGCGAGTCTTCAACTAAACCTCATCATAAGTTAGCTGTACACACTTGATGACCTCACATTGGACATACCGGAAAACGCTTTGCTTAAAGAGGAAGGCAGCAATGTGTCCTGCATCGACGTATCTGACCTCAGCGCCTGGCCAGATAGCTGTGAGATCTTCTATCCCTTCCCGCAAGACGTACGCATCTTCCTTGGCCACCACGATGATAATGAGACTAGGGTCAACTGGCAAAGAGAAGCTCGCCAAATGGGTGAATTCATCCATGATGCCTCGCATGAACTGCAAAGCTGCCTTGTACGATTCTTTCTTTTTTGTTAACTTGGCCAATGCTCCTGTCACCATCGTAGCACCAGGCAATTGGGAATTTGGTTTTAGGACGTTGTTTTCCTCAAGAGAATTCATTGCAAGTACATTGTTTAAATCTGAATTTGTAGATGGATTTGCACTATGCATTTTGAGCAACTCTGAGTTATTAAATTTGCTGGTGGCCTCCATTGCATTTTCCTCCATCATTTCAATCTTCTGGCATTCTTTTATCGTAGAAATACGATCCATGCTTTCTTCATAATTGGTCACAAGATGTTGTCCAGCTTTAAATGCAGTGTCCTACAAGAAATCATGCAGAAAATGGTGAACAGTTATTTATGATTAACCCGGAATTCCACAGAGGCGAAATATTTTAAAACAAATTGATGGAATAGGTAAGCTTTTGCACAACTTCAATTAGAATTATATAGAAGTCAATGTTATATATCCAAAGTTCATGACATACGTTTTTAAGGTTGTGAATCATATTTTTCAACTCCTCTCTATAAACACAGTCTGAAAAATATTGATTTTCCAACAGGTGCCATGGTATTGCACCACTCATAACTCCCTGAAATAAACATTATGCAAAGAAGTTCAGAATCGTCAATACTTTGAAAATTTGCCTCTTGTGACAATTTATTTCTTTAAATACCTGGGTGAACACACATGAAGCAGTTGTCCAAGATAAGCATGGCACAAGAGCAATAGGATGTGGCCACACACTAGCAGCAATTGATGCCATCTTTCAAATTTAAGGCATATATTCTCTTAGCGAGAATTTCATCAAATAATATCGAATCATTTCATTTAAGTACTGTCAACGTCCCCTTACATGGCCTCCCATAGATATTCCAGTCACCCCAAGTGGACCAAAGCCTTGACGTTCACACCAATGGAACAGAACAGTAGATTCAAAAGCCAGACAGCCGCCCATTACAAAAATGTCCGAGACATTATGAAGACTAGAGCGTCTGAAAGAATTAAATGAAAGCAGTCATATAACTTCTTGCAATCAAAATTTACCTTTGTCATTGTAAAAAATCGTATTCAAATCGCATTCTACTCACATTTGATCTTTCGGTTTTCTGATTCCATGTGAACAAACAACTAAGGATAAACATGTTCAATAATAACAGGAATTCAAGAACTGTAAAGCCATAACAAAGTTTTCTAAAAGCAGAAAGGATATAAAAAGGATTTTCTAAGATGATAGAACCAATCCCAGCTTCTTTGAGCAACGGCTTTGCTAAGAGCGTCCGTCTTCTCCAATAATACTACAAAATACAAAGAATCACCATAACGATTAGTTATCCTAACAGCTTAACAGTTATTTGAAGGGAAAAAGTCGTACGTGATCTCCAGTCCCTGCGAGGTGTAAGCACATTGGTTTTAGCTGGGATTTCCATTGTTTCGGAAGTAAGACTTGGAAGTATGCAGTCTGGCACTCTTTGGGAACTACTTCAGGCAGATAGTCTGCAAAGGGGCTTTTGAAATGACCTTCTAGCACCACGAAATCAGAATGCTTTTCCTCCTAAAAATGAACAGAACAACCCATTAAGTAAGCAAAGATAAATCAAATGTAATAATTGGAACTTCTCCAACCTAAAAGAATGCTGTGCATCAAATGTTAAAAGTAAGTATATATGAGGTAGAATTTAAAAAATCATAACCATTAGACATTAGAAAAAGATTAAAATAAAGACGATTGTTATTCCTCTCATGGAAATCCAAAAATCAGAAAGCAATATTGCTAGTTGTGAATTCAGCCACTTTTCATTCAATTTCATGAATGGAATAAAGATGTTGAAATTAGACTATGAGAAATAATTTTATTTTACGTAAATAAGAAATTCTGAAAATTCTTTTCTTCAAAACAAAACTATATTTAAATTTTTACACGTACTACATTTGTTATAACTATTTATAAACGTGCACTGTCAATAAAAGCAAAACGACAACCAATTAAAAGCAGCTTTAATCCAGCCAGGGTAAATAATGTTGTAACGAATTAGGATGTGACTTCCCACACCAATCATACTTTATCAATGACAACAGGATAATTCCGTGGGACATATGAATGGCACTTCTCTCTATCGAGAACTACATGACGAAATTCTATTAACCTGCAAATTAGATGATAATTCCATCAACACATTTAAGAACTGTTATGAAAGTCCAAATCAACTGACTAGTAGGCTTACTGGATGCCTTAAATGCTAATTGTAAACATTAAACTATAGCAGTGGCATACATACCTCTTGATATTTTCAGGATTTCCCCAACCCTTGGTGAAGAATTTCGACAGCAAAATTCCTCGGTATATTTGGTCAAACCTGCTCATTCCGAAGCTTAACGCATTTCTAGTGAGGATAATTTATTAAAATAAGACAGAACGGTTTTCAAATTAATATTTTCTAGGGAAAATGTAAATTGTCAGGATTTTTTCGTCTCTAACTTCGATCAGTTGAACAATATAATGCGATATCGCGTATTATACACGTGTGACGTACTAGATTATTGATTTATTTACTGATATGAAAAATCACATAGGCCCTGCTTTTCAAGATGAGTAAAATTGGGACCCTGGTGAAATCATGTCATGTCATAATATAGTCGTCCAGGAGGGATAGGAGGGAGCTATAGGGGATAGGCAACTCAGTCAAAAGTGATGATGCTTTTACTGTGGACGTGACAATATCTATTTATAGAACCTAACGAAGTAAAAAACAAAACACACTGTCATGTATTTCGAACAGCCGAAATGTGCGTAATAAGATTGTCAACACCGCATTTACTGTTACGCATTTGTGTCTACGTGCAGAACGAAGCATCTTCGATGTTGATCAATAGATCATGATGGCATAGTTACGAAGAACCACAAATGCTAATCAGTCTAACAATTACGGGCAATATGTGACATTTTACCATATTTTAAACGAGAGACAGCCTAAACTAGTTAAACTTACCGTTCATCGATCCAGCACGAAGATCATCAGTTCATTCACTGCTATTCAAGGACATCAAAGTTACTTTAACTGAAGCGTCGTTTTAAAGCGTCGTCTTAACAAGTGCGAAATAGGCGCCGAAAAAAGCGTCTGCAAGGCGCATATCTGCATTTTTTCCTGATGCTGGGTTCACACTAACGCGTTTGCGGTTGCGCTCTGCGTTTGCCCCCGCCCATTTCGCTTTTTATCGTCTGCTATGCTCCGCAACCGCAGGAAACAGCGAGATGAATCTTGTTCATCTTTTATGTCGGCCTTGCGTTTTTGGAGCAAAACAAGATGGCTACTGAACAATCGCGA
>JAQFYZ010001198.1:0-26327 GCA_034695085.1 Cylindroiulus punctatus | reverse complement strand
GAGCGTTTATACCTACCCTAACCTTATACCTGACATAACCTAACCTAACGAAACCTAACCTAACCTAACCTAACCTACCCTAACATAATATGTAGTTCCGTTAATGGACAAGTACCAATTTTAAATTATATAAATTTATTAAATTTTATTGACATTTTACCATAATATGACATCATTCTTACAATACAGCCATTCATCAACATTTTATGATTTGCAAAATGCATCTGTATTAAACAGGCAATGTCTCGATACAATTTTTTTCATGGCCATACATGTATATGGCTCAAAAATGGTCTTAAATGGCATTCAAGACCCCATATATGGTCTTATATATGGCCATACATGCACTTGTACGGCTTTCAAAACCCCGTATATGGTCTTGTATATGGCCATACATGGGCATATATGGCCTTCAAGACCCCATACGTGTCATCAGACTGATGTCAATCTGCATATATGACTGATTCCCAGCACACTAACCCATGGCTGGCGCCAGGGCCGCGTGACCAAAGGTCATTGCGACATATTACACGGCCCTGAAGGATCTGAACCGGTTTCGGGTCCGTGGTTTTTGGTTTGTCTCGATGGCACCAGACTCCCAGGTGGCGCGTTATATGCGTCAATTGCGCCTCCTGAACCTTCTGTTGACTTATTATTGCGGTTATTAGTCAGTCGGTCATGCACCAGCGTGTGGTCGGCTTTATTGAGGTTAATTTAAGGGGCGCAAATATATTTATTTCCAGATTTATTTTCCAGCGCTGATATGATGTCATATTTTGTGGCGGTCATTACGAGACCTCCCCTGATGTTTGAGATGAAAAAATCAATTTCCCTAATAAAGGCACGGTCAATTACCGCCGATGGCGGGCCTAATGAGTAGGCGTGTCCAATTCGTTCAAACAATTGCCGTAAACGCAATAATAACCTTTTAAGCCCCCACTTGGTAAACTTCTCTCGCTGAGCCCCTTCTGCTGATGACTAAATGGCTGCTAAAATATATACTCGTAAACTGGACATCCCGAATCAACCGACAATATGATAGTTTATTTAACTTTTATAAATCCTCAATTGACTCATTCCTTATGGATCCACACTGTGGGTGCACTCGCGTGTACGTTATGTGATTTTAATTACTGAATTTATTTGTAAAAATATAGGAGAAGCACCTGATGAAGCAGTTCGTTCTGCGAAACGTCGTGCTGTTGAATGTTTAATATTGGCTGTGACTGAATTCTTTTACAATTTTTACAATTTTACAACTTCTAGGAATTGACATTTGAACGTTTGCAATGATTTAGAGATGTTGGAGTATAAAGTATACATTCCTTACTCTGGCGATTTTCCTAATCAGGGAACATTAGATGGACAAAATAACTGCAACCTCAACAGACTGAGGTGTAGATTGTGTTGTTTGTATAGTTTACGGAGCGTGATAAGGTTTAATTCAACATCTTTCCTGCACCAAACACCAGACTTGAAAAGCTAACATTGGCCAGTTCTGAGGTCGAAGTTAGCGATTCCTGTCTCTAATATCCCCGAAGCAACTCTGAAATTTATATAGGCTGCCGTAACACATGTACAGTATTGGGAGTGTGCGGCGAAAGGGTCGCCATCTAGTGGCAGTTGAGTGAGCTCCCATGAAAGTAGGAATTGAAAGTAGGATACTTTCATCAAATAACATGACGAAGTTCGATAAACTCAGGCTCGTGGCCCAAAAATAAATACGGAATGCTTTAAATACAAACAAAGAGTATTATTGGGTACCACGGAGTTAGTCAAAACCGTTAAAATAATAATTAGCATGCATTGACGAGCTTATTTGGGGAAAATGAAAAACTTCCCATTGCATTTGAGGCTTTTATCCTACTCTCGCGGCCATGAAAGTGGCTGACTGCAGCGTCACCAGTGGCGTTGCACACTCCCAATAACATTCTGCTACGCAGCATATTCAACACCAGCAAAAGTTCATTCCAAGGAGGTGTGATCGTAGTGAGAAATGGTTGAATAATAATGTAAGATATCTTTTTCCTGTTCATAGAATTTGAATTTAGATAGAATCCATAGAATTGACGCAGAAGAGAACCAATAATCATGTACACCGCAATACAGTGTGAATTAAGGTGGTGTTACTCAACTCCACAGGAAAAGACACCATATCCTGCACAATTTGCAGTCTTCCGAAGATAAGATTTCCGAGCTATAGCTAGCTGTACAAATTCAAATTTCCTCCGAAAACAATAAAAAATGGCGTGGGACATTTTCGCCGGAGAAGCACGTTTTGTTTCCCCTCCAGAAAGGCAATTACGTAAATTAGGGCTTAACTGGGTTCAAACTCCGTGCTAGGCCTAAGCCCCCTCACCAGGGGCTTCCTCGATAAAACACGCTCTCCGAGTGCTGGGATTAAAATTCAGCGAGAGATAAACGATTGTTTTCGGGTCGTACATCAAGAATGAGCTCGTCGTTGTTTGTCGCCGAAAAGACATTGTGGAGAATGCAACGTGGTAGATGGAGGCCAGAGAAAAACGACGTCTGGTCTGTCACCGGGACAGTGGCAGGACTGGTAACAGTGGAAGGTGACAGCTGGCTGGGGTTCCTGTTGTCGACATGGACATATCGGGATATTGACCTCCTGAGGTTCGATCGAAGGAGGACCCAGGGGAGCCCAGCAAGAGGTACATCCATTTGGGCTGGGCCTGGGGCTTACAGCAAAAATAAAATTTGCCTGACATTTGCAGGGCCAATATAAAACGCTATGCATATTCATGTTACCCAACTTCTAATGGACACGTGCCTGAGGGGGGCAAGGGGCTTCCCCAAATCGATTCAGTCCAAAAGCCATCATCTGAATGGAAAATGTTACCGTTTTCACCAAGGCTGTTATGCTAGGTGGTCTGTTTGGGTGTTGCTGACAGCAAGTTTCGTCGCAAAAAAATCGCCCAACTCGGGTGAAAAATGTAATACATGTAGGGCCATGTATGGGATTATATATGTCATATATGCCCATGCATATGGTCATATATGGGGTCTTGTATGCCATATATGCCCATGTATGGCCACATATAAGACCATATATGAGGTTTTGAAAGCCATATAAGTGTATGTATGGCCATGTATAAGACATATACAGGGTCTTGAATGCCATATAAGACCATTTTTGAGTCGTATATGGCCATGAAAAATGTTGTATCAAAAAATTGATACATATTTTGAAGAGATTGCAAATGTCCAGTGATACTGTTTAATACAGATGTATTTTGCGAGTCATAATATTTTGATGAATCAATGTATAGTAATAATAATGTCATATTATGGTAAAATATGAAGATCTGCATTTCAATAAAATGTGATAAATTTATGGCAGCTTAATTATTTAATGTTTGATATTTTACATATTTATTTTATATAAATTTGGACGAACGCGAAGATAGTTATTTAACTTTATACATAGCATTTTTATGGATTCAGCTGGTAGAGCAATCACTGCATGATTGCCTAGTCTCGACAATCTTTTGCATAGAGGCAACTTTGTAGTTGTCTCACGGTTTACTAAAATAGGATCATCCATTGTCTCAATTATACGAACAAGTACTAGCACTGCATTGCTTGACAGGTATGCATAACATATGATTGAACCAAATACATGGCCATATATATATGAACATGTATGGCCATACATGTTCCAGCCATATATGAATCCATACATGGCCCTATTAACTTTTTCCACCCGGGATGGTGGAATTGTTGACTGGCACAGTAGGAATCATTGTGTTTACTGAGATGCCAGAATGAGACGAAAAAAGCAAAAGACAATTGATGAAGGTCTGGCAGTAATACTCCATGCAGCATGTGTTGTAGACAAGTGCGTGGTGCGAACAAACAAACGGTACCTGTCATGTCGTGTCACAACCATTCACACAATAAATTCGGACTTGTTTAGGAGCCAACGCCCTTATTGCGGGGCACAGACTTCGACTCCAATTTTTATATGATGTTCCTCAGCCATTTGTTCCCAAATTTATGGGGAACAAAAGATGTCTACTTTCGATAGCCGACACGGTGTGCTATGGGTAGACAGCGACATATGCACGAATCCGTGGAAAAACAATCACACTCGCCACAGTGTTAAGTTGAGTGGACTATTTTATCAGATCGAATTTCACGCACCATGGAGGTCACCCCGAGGGGACCACCCAATACTGCCAATGATCGAACAGATGGAGATGCATTTGCAACATACTGCATCTACATGATGTTCATGTAGATGCAGGCTATTAATACATTACCTCGAGTCCTGGAAGGTGTTGATTTGCGTTTCACTCCTGGTCAAGACAAGAGGTGCCACCCATTCAAATATTCCCTTTTTCTTATCACTGTAGTGGTCGAAGCCCAATGGAGACGTATTTAGGTCAAAGGACCTCGGAGGTCATTAGTCCCATTTGAAACGATAACAAGAGTACTCTATTTACAGTATTGCAGCTGATGGTACGGATAAATATTTGCCATTGGAATATCCCAGTAATGCGTGTTAAAGTTACGTGCTGCAGGGTGTCTAAAATAAATTATTAAATCAATAATTTTTTTCGCTGATTTTTTTGGGTATAACTTTGGGAAATTGTTATGAGACCTGTGCCACCAGTACGACAAATTAGGGTTATTTTCTACACACGTGATGTATTCAAAATTGGTATCATCAAAAGTCATGTCTTTGGCTTCATCAAAATCTCCTATATAGTATAGTTCAACACAGTTACCCAATTTCATTTCGTTTGATTCGTATATTTGCGCAATTAGTCTGATTTATTTCCCCATGTTTGTTCATGTCTGGTTGATGTTCTTTTCATCATGTGTTCATTGTTATTAATAGCACCTGAAGAAGCCATAAATTTAGCGAAACGTCGTGCAAGTATATATGTTGTAGTAATTTGACCGTGAAGAATAAAATATCAACAGTTTAAAATCAGTCATACACTTTATAAATTTTAATCCAGGGTAGTTTTAGCGAATCCCAAGAAATAGTACAGTACTCGAGCACAATACTGGGAAAGTAATTTATACGCTGTTACTAGATGAGTTTTCAAATCAACGAGCAAACAAGTTTTAAAGGATTTCTTTATTAAAACCAATACATAACATGTACGGGGTAAAAAAAACCAGAATTAACTTAATTTGAACATCTGAAAACTTGCCTTCTGTTTTGTGGGATAGTTCAATAAAATAAACACGACGATTTCTCACTTTCAAGCACTATATACACTTACATACCATACAAACATTCAGCGAGCGATATATCCGATACAACAGGCTCTTTGATTTATTTTCAACCCGTCTAAAGCAATATTCTTCTTTGTCAAACAATCCACAACCGTCCACACACAATGACTTTACCGTATATGTTTAGGCTACGAGTGTTATTGTTCTTACAGGGCCATGGTGACAACCGCATAGTTTCCAATACTTCAACAACGGATATGCTTGATATGTTTTAAAAACGTATAGAAACTGTGCTGTTTCACGTTAAGCGGCTCTATAACAAATTACAGTAACTGTAGGAATAAGATACACTAGAGGAATTCAGTTTCTTCAGATGATAAAAATCACTTTCGTGAAATTTATATCTTTCAAGCTTTTGCACTTCTGCTATTATTTAGATAATGCAGGGTGAGTCAAAGGGATGGGATCATATTTCATTTTTATGTTTTTATTATTTATTCAATAAGCCATTGCTAATCGTTCCTATGCAGATATACTCTGCAGTTGGTTCAGTTGGCCAACATCATTTTCACTCACCCTGTATCTGCGTATAATTGGTTGGGTAATACCCAAAACAGACCGCATGATGTTACCTAAAGTTAATTTGAACGACTTCGGTAATTTGCGGCAACTGAAAAATCATCCCATATCCAAAGAAAATGCATTTTAAATGCATTGTGCAATGTATTTCAATTTGCAAAATGTATTTGAAATGCATTCTGAAACGTATTTCAATTAAGGAAATATATTTTAAATGCATTTGGAAATGTACACGCCGAACTGTATAATGCATTTGTAATATATTTGGAAATATACATCGTAATGCTGAGCGATATTTTAATACATTTCAGCTTTAATTGAGATAAGATTTCAATTAATTTCACAAAATGGACCTCACTAAGGTAACTCGTCAATAGTGCCGTGAATTTCGTGTAAAAATATTTACACAAAATTTGCATAACTGCAGCGTGAATTGAGATGTATTTGCAATGTATAGTGAAATATATTGTGATATGTATTTTTAAATACATATTTCAATGTGGTTTGCAATATATGTATATTGCATACATTTAAATATACAATACAATACATATTTTAGTGCCTATCCAAAGGTATTTTCTAATGTATTTCCAAATGCATTTCTCGCTATGCATCTTAAAATGTATTTCTAGCTATGCATTTCAAAATATATTTCTTTTCCATATGGGATGTAATGCTTCATAAAACTTTGTACGATTCCTTATTTGACAAAAATACCATGCTGTCCCAACATTAACTTCAATTAAAGGTTAGGAAATCAACGTTTTACACGTATATCATTCAGCATCACTTTAATATGCGTACAGTAATCAATTTCCATTTCAAGCATGGATCTCTATAGTAGGGGTAGCAACGTGCTTGACATCATCATTCCGCATTTAAATCGAAAGTTTCCATGCAGTTTCGAGTGACATCAGACACCCCTGAAATGCTCAGACGATATTGGAGAAAGTGCACAGCCCTCCGAATGAGGGGGATCGTAAATGAAGGGAGAGAAATTCGGACCATTTATCATGTGGCAGAAGGTGTGAAGCGAAATAAACAGTCCATAAATTGCCCGAAATGTAATCTGTATGTTGTGGTCTATGGACAATGGGGAGAAAATGTGCTTCACAGCCCCATTTCCATATTGCGTGGCCACACCCCCTAGGTTGGCTGCTGCAGGGAAGACATTTTGGGGGGTCTATATGGAAAAAAGCGAGACCAAACAATTAATATCCCCAGATATTTATTTCCATTTCAAGATGGCAGTCCAGACATATTTCCGAAAATGATAAACTGTCTTCTTTGGCAGCAGGTGGAGTAATGCACAGACGTGTTCATCAATAAACCACATTGTCTGGAAGTGTACCTGTTTGTTGGTGATCTCTTCAGTATCCCCCCATCGTCCAAGCAGTCATTTCCATGACTATGTCTTGTCTGGTTTCCACAAAAATGGTTTCCACATGAATAGTGAGTTTTATGCCCCATTTACGTTCCCCAAGTTGGGGACGTTACGTACGCTAAGTGGGCCAAAATCGACGCCATCTTGGGCACTTTGACTTGAGGGATGAAATAGTTTCAACTTAGCGTGACGTCACGTCAAGTGACTCAAGTTACTTGAGCGATCAACCAATCAGATTCGAGGCAAACGTCACGCAGTGAAAACAACCACTGATTTCAAGGAGAGAAAAATGGCTGCCCCCACGAATGATGAGATATTAATTGACATCTACCACTAGATGGCAGTAGTGCGCAACTTAATGTACGTGAGAAAGTGAATGGGCCTACGTCACGGCACATACGTACGTCACGGTACGTGCCGTACTTAACGTCCCTCACTTGGGAACGTAAATGGGGCATAAAACAATGTGCCACGTGACCAGCATTTTTGTGTTAGTTTATTAAATACTCAAAATTAACCATGTACGTGTATTTATTTCTGCATACCATAAATTGCTCATTGTCCATGGTACGCGAAATTTTGATAATTGTAAGCTAAATTAGAAAAGAATAAAAGAGCACCTTGTAAACTCAATTTCAACGTGTGTTGTTTAAGTTAACTTTCATTATGAGTCCTAATTTATTACCTGGCCCTTTGGCGACTCCGGTTAGGGGACGGATCCGTACTTGGTACAGAAATACCTAACTTAAATAAAAACACCCCGTCTACACATGTCATATAAAGCAATATATGTTCATATAACAAATTGACTAGTTGAAATACATTAAATCAAACTACATTTTGGTGCAGGCATGTATATTGTACGCTGGTAGCTTATTGGTTGACCCGGGTTATTTCCAATTCAAAGTTTTGGTAAGGGGTTAAGTGCCTAACCGTGATAAACACGAGCGCATGCCAGATTGGATTAATTTAAGACAATTTTTTTATCATTTGATGTCTGGCAGGTTGCGTGGGGTTATCGTCTGATGTTATATATAGAGGATCCATGCGCCAAGGATTGCGCCGTGACCTCTTGAACTCGGATTAGCTTTAATACAAACGAAAGTGGGAATGATGCTGTCTCGCCAAACTAACGTCCGAAGCATTTAAGATATTTCGATTCGTGTAAAATGTTGATTTCCTTTAACACTTTTCACTTTATTTCAAATCCATTTAATGGTCAAATAATCTTAATTGCTGAAATGTCGAGTTATTTATTTACAAACATCCTTATCGAAAAACACGTGACGAACATAAATTATTTTCAGGACTCGAATGTGCTGGCGTAAGTAAGTCGGCTCCTAAAGTGAAAATGAAACCCCCAAGCTCGAAATTTGAGCTTATTTTCGAAGAATGTTGTGAAGGATGCGAGTATTTCGGTTTTGGGGAAATAGTGTTGTGACGAAAAACGGTCTAATTTGGGAATTGGGAGTGTGCAACGCCACTGGTGGCGCTGCAGTCAGCCACTGACATGGCCGCGAGAGTAGGATAAAAGCCACAAATGCAATAGGAAGTTTTTTATTTTCCCCAAATAAGCTCGTCAATGCGAGCTAATTATTATTTTAACGGTTTTGACTAACTCTGTCCCGGGTGGAAAAAGTTAATAGGGCCATGTGGAGAATCATATATGGCTGGGACATGTATGGTTATATCAGAAATTGGACATGTATGACCATATGTATATATATATGACCCTACATAGTCATATATGGGTATATATGCACGTACACGCCCATGAAAGTCCACTGATTGAAGCTGTTGTTAAACTGACCATACGAGGAAATATACTTATTTTCAAGGTCATTTTTTAAGTCAATTATTACGAAGCATTATTAACGGGAGGACACCATTGCGTTCCTCCAAATTTATATGAAATAAATATGTAAAATATAAAACATTAAATAATTAAGCTGCAATAAATTTATTACATTTTGTTGAAATGCTCATCTTGATATTTTACCATAATATGACTTCCTTACTATACTTCCATTCATCAAAATTTTATGATTAGCAAAATA
Source organism: Cylindroiulus punctatus (assembly GCA_034695085.1). Lineage (NCBI taxonomy): Eukaryota > Metazoa > Arthropoda > Diplopoda > Julida > Julidae > Cylindroiulus > Cylindroiulus punctatus. Next base: position 17,096 of record JAQFYZ010001198.1, on the reverse strand, counting down.
CATCTGTATTAAACAGTATCAATGGACATTTTCAATCTCTTCAAAATATATATCAATTTTTTTCATGACCGTATGACTCAAAAATGGTCTTATATGGCATTCCAGACCCCATATATGGTCTTAAACATGGCCATACATACACTTATATGGCTTTCCCAACCCCATACATGTATATGGTCTTATATGTGGCAATTTATGGGCATATATGGCATTGAAGACCCCATATATGGCCATACATTTCACATACATGGGCATATATGACATATATAATCCCATACATGACCCTATTACATTTTATCGAACTTCGCCATGTTATTTGATGAAAGTATCCTACTTTCAATTCCTACTTCCATGGGAGCTTACTCCACTGCCGCTAGATGGAGACCCTTTCGCTGCACACTCCCAATACTGACATTCGCGAGAACATCCGAGCCGCATTTTCAAAAGTAAGCTTACATCACCTCTTCGTACTGTGCCATAATTATAAACACGAATTGCAATCTCATACGTGAGGAAATTGGTTTTCTTAATGACAAAACAGTTACCGAACATCACTGGTGTACGTATTTTTTGTACATGAGCTGTACATCGGTTGTTGATAAGCGCACACATTCATGAATTTTGTACACAAAAAATGTCACTTCCACGTGAGTAGCAATTAGTCGCCATTGGCTAGAATATAACGTACAGGGTGTCACGTTTCTGGAATTGTCCAATGGCGATAAGGCACTAATTGCTATTTACGTAAAAGTCAAATGAGGGCGCATTTTTGGAGAATGCTCCAAAATGTCAATTACAACTTTTGCCTTCACATTTCAAACATGCATCGCTGAATGTGAATATAGCGACACTCGTGAACATTATAAACACGTGTATTATGGTCAGTTTGTGGACAACGTGGATGGTCCCCGACTAATTTACGTCAAAAATTTAGTAATTACACGTAAAGGTTGGCAATTTTTGATTGAGCATGTGTAAAGCGTTAGTTTTGAGCCAGCCATCCACTCGTCAGTCATGTTGACACGTGTTTATCAATTTGATCACCTGCATCTCAAACGGGTGCATTTACTGATCAAACTGCATCACTAATGTGCCGGTACCCTTTTATGTTGTCACTTTAACACGTCAAACAGAATGCATTTTTGGGAAACTTCTATACACGTAGTATAGCGAACATAAACAGTTGGCATTTATTTACACTGTACATACACTTTACCTGGTGTTCCACCTCCATAACTGGCTCAAATTGCTTTTATGATTTATCAAATAAAGTGCCCCAAAGTGACCATAAGCATTTTATAAAATAACGGCCCGTATTGCTGTACATGTATATAAAAGTTGGTTTCGTGCCATGCACACTGTGCTTGGATTAGATTGGATTGGATCCAACCCAATCCAACACTGCTTCCCTGATGCGACTGTGGCACGATTGATTTTCGTGTTAATAGATGGCGCCTGAAACCTCTCGAAGGAAATGCGAATAGTTATTTTTATGTAGCCATACAAGATCGACTAAAACGCCATCTGATGGCCAAAATGTAATGATGTGCAAAATGTAAGAACTTGCGCTGCTGTGGAGTCATAGTTTTCCTTTATCTGGACATAGATGTATTTCAGTTCAAAAAGTTATACATGCTCATGTTAATGCAGCGGTCCTTCACAGCCATGTATTGTCAATTTCAACAGATACCTAGAGTAACACTGCTAGATTGATGTTCCATTCTGATCAGACCATTATCCGATTTTTTGGATACCTTATTAGGCTCGGTGCACACGAGCGTTTTTTTGCCGCAGAGACGCAGCGTTTTTTTCGACCAAAGCATTAGTGCCAATGGCTGCCGGACTGTGGCCGCGGTCTGACTGCGGTACCGCAGCGTCTTTTTTTCACTTGCGTGTCTAACGCACGTTTTGAACATGCAGTAGGACTGGGAGATGAAGCGCCTTAGCTGTATTTGGAAGGTTGGTCTGCATTTCTCGTCTGTAAAACGTGCGTTTTTTACACGCAACGTCTGCATCGGAGTAGTGACGCAGGGTCACCGCTCGTCCAATGGTGCGATAATTTACTGTAAAAAAAACGCTAGTGTGCACCGAGCCTTACCAGGATCGAAATACTGTACCGTCTGTCAGTAACACTAAGTGCATGCAAAACCCGCATAAGGCCCGCTGTAGACGAGCGTTGTTTTACGGTGCATTAACGCACCGTTGGATCCACGGTGATGCAGCATCCATTATTCAGTGCAGACGTGCGGTGGATAAACGCGCGTTTTGCAGACGGATAATTATGGCGCTTCTTCTACCAGCCTTCTTTAATGAAAGCGTAAGCTAAGGCGCTTTAGTATATGGCCTTACAGGACGTGCGTTCCAGCAGAACACCCATGTCAAATCAACGACATCGCGGTACCGCAGTCAGACCGCAGCCGCAGTCCGGCTTATGGCGACATGCGGCCTTTGACAATAATGCCTAGGACGAACGCACGTCGAAAAAACGCTGCGTCCCTGCGTTAAAACACCGCTCGTCTGCAGCCGGCCTAACAAGCGCTGCATGGCGAAAAGCCGTGACTCCATCGGGGATCTTCGCGCAGATGTGAAACTGCATGGGGTGATCCTGGCGAACATGTCATATCTCTATAGACGTCAAAAACACAACGCTGGAATATGTACACAAATATATGCAAAAATTTAAAAAAGCTGCTTCGTTAATAATATAGGAACGTCCAAATTGTGACTCGGGTTTAGTAGATACAGCCGGCAAGTACCGCGCGGCCGGGCGCTGCCGGAATACTGGCCGCGCAATATCATGTCCGTATGCCAGCTGGCAATATACACGTATATAAAACGCCATGGTCTATGTCCCCTCACACGTGACTGAGGGGGATCTGTTTGTGAATGTGGACATTGCCGTGCGTCACGGTGGTGGTCTGCTGCTTTAGCGTCCTCGCGTTCCTGGAGCCGGAGCGACACAGGTTGGCGTAGAAGCGCTTCCAGGACTCGACCGTCTTGCCGGACCAGATCCAGCCGCCGGAGGTGATGCCCACGCCGAGGCACATGAAGTACTTGAGCATGAAGACCGAGTACTCCGGTCGCACTTTGGGCGCGCAGGGGCAGTTCCGGGCCTCCAGCCAGGCCGTCCTGAAGTGCTGCTCGTAGAAGTAGCAGCCGATGATGATGATGGCCGGCACGGTGTAGAGCACGGAGAAGATGCCGATGCGCATCATCAGCTTCTCCAGCTTCTCCGTCTTGTTGCGTCCCTGCTGCTTGATGACGTTGCGGATGCGGAAGAGGGACACGAAGCCGGCCATGAGGAAGGAGGTGCCCAGCAGCAGGTAGACGAAGAGGGGGGCCAAGACGAAGCCCCGGAGGTTCTCCAGGTTATGGTTGCCCACGGAGCAGACGCCGGCGATGGGGTCGCCGTCCACGGAGCCCATGGCCAGCACGGCGATGGACTTGACGGAGGGGATGAGCCAGGCGGCCAGGTGGAAGTACTGCGAGTAGCTGGCGATGGCCTCGTTGCCCCACTTGAGACCGGCGGCCAGGAACCAGGTGAAGGCCAGGATGACCCACCAGATGGAGCTGGCCATGCCGAAGAAGTAGATGAGCAGGAAGACCACGGTGCAGGCTGCCGGACCGGTGGCCTCGTAGCGCACCACGGGCCCGTCGCAGGCCACCTGAGGACCGCCCATGACCAGCGGCACGATGTAGCCGATGGACACCATGGTGTAGCAGCCGGACAGGAAGATGATGGGCCGCTCGGGGTACTTGAAGCGCTGCATGTCGATGAGGAAGGTGCTGATGGTCACGGCCGTGGAGGCGCAGCACAGGATGGACCACAGGCCGATCCAGAAAGCCGTGAACGTCTTCTCGTTCTCGGTGTCGAAGGGCCCGGTGCAGGGAGCCGCGCAGTTGGCCACGCCGCCCGTGGACACCTCGTTGAAGTAACCGCTGCCCTCGCTCAGACGCACGTTGGGTGCCCGGCACTCGCAGGCGCACTCGTCGCGCGTAGGGACCGAGGTCTCCGGCCGCAGTTTGGGCACCTTGGCGCCGCCGGTCTTGTTGCTGCGGAACACGTTGCGGCCCTTCTCCGGGGCCCGGGTCTTGGGCATGGTGCCGTTCATGTGGTCCATACACAGAATCTTCTCGCCGAAGTTGGGCAGCTGGTCGCAGTTCATGCGTTCGGGCCAACCGAAGCCGTACTGCCGCATGAGGGGCGCGCAGCCGGACTTGGCCCGCTCGCACACCGAGCGGCAGGCCGGCAGCGGCAGGTGGTAGTCCTCCATGCAGATGGGGGCGTACATGCTGCACAGGAAGAACAACATGTCCGAAGAGCAGTTGATCTCCACCAGCGGCCAGAACTGGTGCACTTCCAGACCGGCCTCCTCCTGCGTGTCGTGGTTGAACTGGTTGGGCATGAACGTCAGGTTGTAGCCGATCTTCTTGCACATGGGGATGGTGATCTCCTCGCAGCGGCTCTCCTTGGGGGCGCCAGTGGCCCACGCCGCGACCACCAACAGCACCAGGCACAGCAGCGCCGAACACTGCGGATGGGACACCATCGTCCGCCTTGGACTGGCCGGTCAGACGCGGGCGAGCTGTGGGACAAACACAACGAAAATGTCAGCTTGGGTTGGCAATGGGACAATTAAGAGCTGGTGGAAAACTTGCGGTAAAATTTCACTCCTGGAGCTACGTAGGAAGGTACGGTATTAGTATAGTATGTCGCCACATGTACCCTCAGAGGTGTGTTTACGTATCCACATAACCATTTTATTGCTATTTGTATGTACAAAGGTCATCCATTATTATATGAAAATGTTAGGTACATGAGTCATTTGTTATTGCATCCGCATCGATGTTCTGGTCGTCAGCTTACTAATGGCACTTGATCCTAATGTTTACGAATTTTGCTCACTCACTCCTAACCTAACCTAACATCTTGATTAGGTTAGGTTAGGAGTGAGTGTGGTACATGTGGGTACATGTGGCGACATACTAAACTAATACCGGAAGGTACATCATGATATGAAATCTGTGCTATTGCCCACGTAGCTGGAATACACTAAACCGTAAAAGTACAAATGCAATTTTTGAGCGGTACAAATGTACATTTCACCCCATATATCATATACCCTAAGGGATGAAATGATTTAAATATTTCAACCTCAAGGTACAATAAGACTCATATGTACCCCTACGAACACGTGTCAAGGGTACACGTGCAATCACAGGCATGTGGCCAGCTATGTCAAATTTTGTCACATTTTGTCACACAGAATTGGACATTTGTCACATTTTGGAACATCCAAGAATTGGACATTTGTCACATTTTGTCACATGCAAATGTTACGCAATTGATTCTTAGTTCATCAAACTTCTCGCAAAATATACTATATCTGCAAAAATGTTACATTTCATTCATTTTTTTCCCTTTTTACACACGTTTTGGATAACTGATTCAAGTTTTCATCAGCAAGCTCTATTGCCACCTTGCCGCTTTGAATGATGTCATTTGCAGCTTCTACATTTACAATATCTGTGCGGCTAGTACTGCAGGCCTCATGTGACATCTCCATTCCTGCAAGCAACATTTTTTGGGCTTTTTCCTTCTTTTTGGTAATTTTCTCTTCGTCAACAGACTTTTTTGAGCCCAGTCTCCCTTATAATTTTACAGATAGGTCATACATTAAAGTTTTCCCTCTTTATTTGTTGCATTAGTCACATTATTTTCCATTTTTTGCCCTAATTGTCACATTTTGTCACATTTGTCACATCGGCCACATGCCTGCAATCAACGTATGTACCCATAGGGTGTGTATATAGTTTCATAACATGTGTACCCTTAACATTCAACATTTGTACTTTTTCCGTTTAGAGTGTAGGGGAAATGTACCATGCACCTAGTTTAACTAACTAGGGAAATTCCTTTCTTAGTTCCTCGCTGACCTCTATACCCCCTCCCAAAATTATTGGACTTAGTTTTTCCATGACCCCGAAGGGTGGCTGGCGTTATAACAGCTTGGTCTTTCACAAACAAATTTCACTTCTGCAACGAACAAAATATGCTTTCAGTGGACATATGCAACGTTTTTCAGCTATCTGTTTCGACAAATTTTCACCTATATGGCTTATTCCCTGAATTATTCATATTACCGGATCTCTTCTTTCGAGGAAATATGTAGATATATCATCATTGTGTTTTCTGCATGGGTTTTTGACATAGTTCACTTACGGCGCTCCCTTCATTATCAACGAAATGATGCAGTTCAGTAAATGTTTGAGGTAATATAGAACATTGGTAGGATCATGTAGCATGCAGTCACTTAATTTAGCGAACTTTGATACAAGTTGCGTGCATCCAGTTTTGAGAATTGGGCAGAGGATATCCATGTAAACGACCCTTCTCATATCAAAGTTTATAGCGATATACACATTGGCCTACACGAGTTCCTCTGGCAATGTTTAATTTTTACTGAACTTCTAAAAGGGCAACAGGCTTAGGATATTATTGTATTGTATGTATACAATGTATTTTGAAATGCATAGCTAGAAATAAATTTTAAAATCCTTAGCAAGAAATGCATTTGGAAATACATTGGAAAATACCTTTGGATTGGCACTAAAATATGTGTTGTATTATGCATTTCGAAATAAATTTTTAAATGTATCGCGATATATATTGCAAAACACATGGGTAAATACATTGGAATATGTATTTCAAAATACATATCACACTATATTTCACTCTACATTGCAAATACGTCTCAATTCACAATGCAGTTATGCAAATTTTGTGTAAAAATATTATTTTTGCACAAAATTCACCGCACAATCCATTATTGACGAGTTACCTTAGTCAGGTCCATTTCGTGAAATAAATTTAAAATCTTATCTCAGTTAAAGCTGAAATGCATTAAAATATAGCTCAGCATGACTATATATTTCGAAATATATTCCAATTGCATTATACAGTTTGGCGTATACATTTCCAAATGCATTTAAAATAGATTTTCTTAATTGAAATACATTTCAAAATGCATTACAAATACATTGCACAATGCATTTAAAATGCATTTTCTTTGGATGTGGGACACTTACACTAAAGACGTGTTTGCTTGTTCTATATATACGAAAGGCATTATATACATGTATGCCACAATACATGTTTCTCAAAGATAATTCCTGATAAACATGTGATGTCGACCTGAATGAAGAGGTGGCAAAAGAAAATTTTGAAAAATGTGATGGATTTCTGCGCATCTTCCAGGTCGTGAAAGAAAAATGAAGTTCAAATCAACTTTTTCCAGTCTGCCATGGCAGGTTTATCATATCGGAGTTGTTGAGAGAATACCAAGTGATCTCTGGGATGAATACTCGTGAATAGTCATGGTCTAAAGCTACAAGGCCAGCAATCTTCACATAAACAGAAACATTTCTTTTTTTCGAAGACCGCCTTCTAAAAACAATGCTATTAAAACTTACTTTTCGATGCCAAAAAAATGGGGATTCGGCAATTGTCGGCCATTAAAGAAAATATTTACATTTTTATCGCATTTCGGCGAGGTCAATCAATACGCATATAGACCTGTTCACGTTCAACTGGCATATACTTTTTAAACATTCCCATCGTAGACCTATTCAATTCGCACGATTTAAGTTGGTATTAATGCATTTCCTTATGAGTAGGAACCACGTGCTCGAAAGGGTTACATTCACTAACTTAACTTACAGCGAATTATGAGAACGTTAAACATTGAACCCAGTGTGAATAAGCGTAAATATACGTAAATTTGTTGGAGTTTTAGGAGCAAATAACGAATGCATGCTGCATGGTTGTGCATCTGCAGACAAATAATTTGTCTTTTAATGTATAGACAGCAGGAATTAAGATATATTGTGAAGGCCTGAATACAGGGTTCATACTCAAATTTACAAAATCATTTCCCTGACTTTCCCTGACAACCCGAGTAAATTTCTCTGACTTATAAATCGTGTAGAAATTTTTTTTAAACCTGCTCGTGAGAAAAATATAATGTTTATTAATATCAACTTTTGGAAATGGTCAGCAGAAATCTCAAAATAATTAATAAACATGTAAAAAATTATTTTTTTGGGTATTTTTTGGGATGGAATTTATCTTTCGATTTTATTTTGTTGAAAAAACTGTTATTTTCCCTGCTTTTACAGCAAAAAACGTAGTTTTCCCTGACTCTCCCTGACCATTTTGCTCTTCCCTGACTTTTCAGGTGCGTATGAACCCTGGAATAGGTTGAAACATGTATTTAAAATAAGTATTACATGCAGGTATACTTATTTTTTAACATGATTAGATTATACAGGATCTAACTTGAATTAATTTTCAGAAAACGAAATGCTTATACGGTTGTTTTCTATATAGGTTCAAAAATGAGATTTTAGTTTAAGGGAAAAACGAATGTTAAGTTGCACAAAAACAGCAGTTAAAATGTAGAATTGATCATCATTATGCATGCATTATGTATATTAATTCTGCTCATCATGTATGTATCCATATGGGCTTTTCATGTATGTGCAGATTCGGATTTTTATACTACTTTTCAACTATGCATGCATGCGGAGTAAACAACCAAACTGTTTTCGCATTTCTTGACGGGTTGCGAAGATACTACCATTTTATGCAACTAATTTAATAAAAAGCCCGTTGAATTATTTCCATATTTTCAACCTATTTTCTACATGTGATATAGCATCGTAATACGCATCGTCCACATGAAGGTAGAGCCATCATCGAAATACACTGCACAGTCAACAATTCAAGACGTGCATTTTGCATCCCATTTTGAAGACTCTGCTTCTAAATGGGATTCATGCGATAAGAATAATTAGAAACCTCCACTTTTCATCGGGTTCAGACTTAACATACACACGTGTAGTGACTTACAGAATTTCAGCTACTCGAATGTCATTTTGACACCATGCCCCCAATTTTTTTCTTCGCTTTAGCCACATTAACATGTTTGCGATTAGCTTACTGCATGAATTGACCATTCGGTGTCATTACACTAAGGTACCATGAAAATTTTCGGGGTCTGTCCCCGAGCCAATGCAGAATCAGTAATGCCATTATTAGAGATAGAAATTTTTGCGTAAGAACAAATCGTAAAAACAGTATTATCCCATTGACTGCGTGGAATAATATCGAACACAATAAAAGGTGAACAAATTTCTACCTGTGCCAAAAGTAATCGAGTTCAACGAAAAGCAAACTGAAACAACTTGGTTGAATGGTATTTTCACTGTTCGCATTCAGTTGACAGTTCTGAGGGATGTGACTAGGAAAACAAATCTTGGATTTGGTTTCTATAATGTCCTTTTTTCACTTTGTGTTTAATTTCACTGCCCACAGCAATCAATGATAGAACACCTAACGAAATATATCGTTTTCTGCGATAACTTTTACTTATTGGACATTTGATACAACGAGGCTTATAGACGAATTTAATCGTAAACAAACTAAAAAGGACCCCGTTTGGCAAAATAGAAAATTTACACTAGATAGATTTGAACCAAAAAATAACAATTCATACTAGATAGAATGGTTAATAAATCGAAACATTTTGCAAAAACGTGAACTGATTTTCCAAATTTTTGCAAAAAAATGCAAAAAGTCAGCAAAGTAGCAAAAGCTGCCTTTTGCAATAATTTTGTAACCAAATGTAAACAAGTAAGCTGGTTTTGCAAATTTTTTTGCAAAAAATGAACAGCTTTTGAAAAATGTTTTAAAAAATGCAAAAAATGAACTAATTTTTGCAAATATTTTTTTAAACATGTATATTTAGGCTTCCATATACATACACGTGCTCACTGCAGACTTGAAAAGAGGTCGTGTCATGTCATAAATTACCTAATTGCTAAATTGCTGCCATATATGAAACCTATTTTCATCCGCAATTTTCCACCAACTCGATATTCAAAACATGCTGTTGCAAAAAAAGCCAAACAATTGTCCATCAGTTACCATTTGAGCCAATCCGTCCTTATCCGAAAGCGTGGTTCACCGAGCCTGGTCGGACCCCGGCGATGGCAGGCTGCTCAGGCGGCGCCGCCTCGCACCATCAGCGGCAGGAAATTTCTGCAGCGCCGGGAGTTGCAGCGTCTGTCGTGGTGCGGAAAAAGCTTTCAGAAGAAAATTCAGAAGCTTCTGGAGATATTTCCCAGCTCGGCTATTTTCCCCGCTCCGGAATTTCAGCTGCCGGTAATCCAACGGTAATCCAAAATGGCAGGAGCCAGCACCGCACAACCACCTCCGATCACTTCTGGTTGCCCACTGTCTCTGATGGAGCGCTGAGCAACGTGCTCAGTCCTTCCTTCCCCCGGAGCCAATGGCCTCAGTGACGTCGAGCTTCATTCACGAATGGCGAGCTTGCTGCGATGATTGATGGCTGCCTCAGCTCTTGACGAGTGACTGCTAGGCCAAGGTGGGCGCCCTCTGGCGGCTGATGGAGGCCAATCGAAAATCCATATCCAGCAGGCGGCGTTGCTAAGAGCCAAATAAATAAATAAACATTTTTACAGCGAGGAAAAAAAAGCCAGAAGAAAACACCTGAAATGGCGCTTTGAAATTCGGTGGAATTGATTGGAGGCGGTTTATGTTCACCCAATCGAGATTACCGACGTAATTCTTGTTGTTTAAGTGGTGGGCGGGAGGGGGAGGGCCAGTCACGGAAAGGCCACCGGCAAATACACCCTGCGACAAATATTAGTCTTGCCGGGATTTGAGAAACACGATGGCGAAAATGTTCCTGCGGATTATTGAGATATTGGGGTTATTGGTGAATTGTGATTTGATAATGAAAGATTAAGGAAATTGTATGTATATTTTAACCTCCTGCATTCGAATTTTAGAATGATATTTTAGCTGCAATTGTTACCAAACGCAACGGTGGTTGGTAACCAAGTTAGTGTATGGGTTATGAAGTACACAACACAGCCAATATTCATCTTACAATCCGCACGACGTTTCGCTGAGTGAACAGCTTCATCAGGTGCTAGTTTTTATTAAGAAAATCTTAATTAATAAATGTTGTTTAAGTGGTGGGCGGGAGGGGTAGGATCGGGCACGGAAAGGCCACCGGCAAATAGACCCTACGACAAATGTTAGTCTTACCGGGATTTGCGAAACACGATGGCGAAAATGGTCGTGCGGATTATTGGGCTTTAAGCCCTATTCTAAGCCGTTTGAAAAAGCGGTGTGACTTTGGGGACACCCCTGCACACCAATTCAAAATACCTCACGACTTACGTTCGCGTTAACAAATAAATAAAAACGTTAATTTCTTGCCTACCATGTACAATGTTTCGTCCACTAGGTGCCTTGTGGCTCCTTAAAGTCGCGAATTACGCAGTTCATTATCAAACAGTGAAATAGAAACGAGAAAAATTCGCGCTTACATCATCAAATGACGCCAAAGGTCCCACTGGCTTTTTTTTGATGAAGTGAGCGCGAATTTTTCTCGTTTTTATTTCATCGTTTAATAAGGAAGGGCATAATTCGCGACTTAACAGAACAAATATGCATCTAGTGGACGAAACATTGTACATGGTAGACAAAACATTTAACGTTTTTATTTATTTGTTAACGCGAACGTAAGTCGCGAGGTATTTTGAATGATGTGCAGGGGTGTCCCCAAAGTCACACCACTTTTTCAAACGGCTTAGAATAGGGCTTAAGTAAGTTTCGAGAAAGAATTAAGCCTGCTCGCTCGGTTTTTCATCTCGAGTGCTTCGAAAAACTTCAGTTAAATGTCGTGAAGCTGCGTTCCGAGCTCTGATCCGCCCAAAACTGGAATACGCTTCTGCAGTGTGGTCACCTAGGCGCACCCGTGCCAAACATGATATTGAAAGCAGCCAGACCGATGAATGGTCATTATAGATGGGACGCAAATCAATGCATCGATCACCAACACCCTTCTAAAAATGAAACTGGCTCCACTCGCAAATCGCAGATCAGAACACTTCATCTCACTTTCTCAATACTGAAGGGACGGACTGTCTTGGATGCAAAACGATTCTTTAATGACGGATGCTACAAAGGTCGCGGGGACCACTCGCTCAAACTGTTTCGGGGACCACTCGCTCAAACTGTTTCGCGTAGGGCACATCAGGGACTACATGAAGATATCGTTCTACCACCGAGTCATCCCGGAGTGGAACGCCTTGCCTTAAGCCACGGGAGTCCTTAACGGCTTTCAAGACACTCCTGGCAACCACTTTCAAATGAGCACCCTGTCCCGATCATCATGTCCTGTAGCTGAAACCATTCATTGCCATAATACCCTAAGGGGTGCAGCAATTAAACTAATAATAATAATAATAATAATAATAATAATAATAATAATGAGCTTTATTGTCACGGGCCTTATTGAGCCCGCGAAGAAACGAAAATTTGCCATATAGACATAATGCAAGAATCTGCATCAATGCTCTCGTCGAATGCTCCGTAATTAAGAAAACTCTTGTCTGCGATGCTAAAACGATCTAGCCTTTTATGCATGCTGATTATGCCGCATCGGTTCTCTTCGGTTTAGTAAGGAATTCTTGGAGCGATAAGCTTTTGCTTAAATACTTAACGCTACCTGAATACTGAATCTGAAATGCTATCATCTTGAGGTTAACGTATTTTCCCCTGTGGCTGCACTCGTGGCTTTAACGTAAATTGGACGAAACCAATTGAAAACGTGCTACACTGTAAACTGTAAAAGTACAAATGCAGTTTTTGTGGGGTACAAATGTACATTTGCACCGCATATATCATATATGTACCCAATAGAGATGAAATGGTTTAAATATTTGTACCTCGAGGTATAATGTACCCCTAGGAACACATGTCAAGGGTACACATGCGATGAACATATGTACCCATAGGGTGTGTATATAGTTTCACAACATTTGTACTTTTTCCGTTTAGAGTGTATTCAAAAGAACGTCTTTGTGATATCATGGATATCATCAACAAAATGTTGCAACTTGGGCCGCAAGACCTTAAAAATTAAGTTCATTTACGTATAACATGGTTTGCATTGAGTATTAAGGAAGCAACACTATTTGAATATTGTCAGATTTGGTTCATAGATCATGTTGCATGAATTAACTGATTTTTGCATTTTAAAACTCAGTGACTATTTTGAAATTTGAACAAACTTGTTTGAGAAGCAGATGATTTAAATGTACATTTGGTGATTACCTTATTTTGCCATACATAGCTGTTAACCGCGGGCAATCACTGCCAGCCTATAAACCGTTAAGAGAAGCCCACTCACGCATTGCTTAGGGGCATTTTGTAAATCGTATACATCTACATTACGATGTATCATGTATGTCCTTTAATTTTGGTTTATCTACAAAAATCAAACAGAAATGTAGCCTTAAATCTGAAGTTTGTTCAAATTCACCAAACAGAAAGCTACGTGTAAATATTTTTTCTGGCTCCAAATTAAGCCGAAACAGAAGCAAAAAAAATAAAAGCGTTATGAAATAATTTAAATAGCAATCATCTCAGTTTATTCAGTCGTGGTTTATTTAGCGACTGGGGCGAGTGTGAGCGCCCTAATGTACGATTGCCTCATTATCTCCTAAATGAAGTAAACGGGCAGATAATCATAAAAGGGCTCCTTATTTTGAATAACGATTACTGTACAGTATTTAAATAGGTGTATGAAAACGCTCTAGTTTCGCAATTATAATAGGCGAGGATCGAGTTTTTTGGGCGCCCATAAATCATATTGCAATTCACGTTGAGAATCTGCACCACGATGGTTACAGCCTAGTACAACGCATTAAATGCGAGCACATAGTGCTATGAAATGCTCCAAATCGATATTTAATCCCTTCGATATGAACGACGTTAATGAAGGAGGAGGTGGCGATGTAAGGGGAGACTTATTTCCCCTCGTCACCCCCTCACGCCCCCCTATACAGCTCCCCCGATTCTTAATTGCACCTTCGAATTCCCCTCATTAGTGTATCTGTCCATCAGCAAAAAACTGTATTATTTGTTAATCACATAATTGAAATGGATTTTGGCGAGGAGGGGGAACGGTTAGGGCATGCGTATTAATTGGGCCGAAGGTGTTTCTGGCACTGAATGGTTGACCACTGACCCCTCACAGGCCCCAAAGACAATTCCAGTTATTATTAGCACACACCCCTCTTAATCGCCATGAAAATTCTCCCCTCGCTCTACAAATTTCAATTAGGAAACATTTCTCAATTATGATAAATGTACGTCCCACGCGAGTTGGTGTTGGATGTAATGCGAAAATTCCGATTTTTGGCCAGTAAAAAAATGTGCATTCGTGAAAGCCACTTCCACATACTGATGCAATAACAGGATGGAAAAAGGAAAAAGTACAAATGTTGAAACTTAAGGGTACACATGTTTTGAAGCTTCATACACACCCTATTGGTATATATGTTGATAGCACATGTGTTCCTAGGGGTACATATGAGTCTACATTTGTACCCATTCATATTGTACCTTGAGGTACAAATATTTAAATCATCTCATCCCTTGGGGTACATATATGACAAAAAAATGTACCAAATTTTCTACACCTCCAGGTACATACATGTATGCTCATGGCAAATGAACCTCCAAGGTACATATGCATTTTTTTTACCGCCTTTTCTTCCACATAAAAATACATGATGCCAACATGTCCTAAATGATGTCCAATGCATATTTTCATGGATATTATATTATATTATATTATATATACATGGATAGTACGCGTATATCACAGCGAAGACAATTTACAGATTACGGGTGATATAAGATAAACAAAACATTAGTAGTAAGCAAAATTTCTTCAAAATTCTGTGCTGCAATTTATTGCAAATTCAGTGAGCCTTTTTCAATGCAACGTATATTGTTGATGTTTCCATTCAATAAAGGAGATTTCCCGAGTAATTCGTTAGGAGATATGCAGCGTTCCGAAGAAAAGGTACGCAGTGTACATGTTAGGTTATGCAAATGTACATTTGTCCCCCACAAAAACTGCATTTGTACCTTTATGGTTTACAGTGTAGATTTTCAAATGGGAAACGTGTTAATTACCTAAAATAGAAAAAGTTCTCGATACTGCAACCACAGCTATGGAAAGCCCCATTGGAGAATACATATGTTGATTGCGCGCGTACCCTTGACAAGTGCTCCCATGTTCATATTGTACCTTGAGGCCTAAATAATTAAATCATTTCATCCCTTTGGGTACATATGCAATATATGGGGTGCAAATGTACATTTTTGGATTATGGAATTCTGTATTTGAATTTTTCGGTGATGTTTTGTTGTATGTATGGGTGCGCTAACGCGTATTTTGTTTGGTTGTTTGAATAAAATAGCAACTGAGGATGGTATTAGCTTACCGAAACGTCGTGCGATTCTAAAAGATCAATTTGGCTGCGTCAAGTTGATTTTATTGAGTATTCGATACTCCCAGCCACAGATGAAGATGGTCAATATCAATGTACATTTGTACCCCCCAAAAACTGCATTTGTACTTTTACGGTTTACAGTGTAGGCAGGAGAGATTTCTTCCACATAAAAAACGTGAAATAGTTGGGAAAAATCTGCAAGTTTTGAGGGGTGAGACCACAGTGGTGTACGTCAACCACCGTGGCCTGACGTCCTTACGACACATGCCTGATGCATGCGGGAGATAAGGGGTGCGATTCGGCGTTGCATCACGACCGTCCCATTGTCTTTTTCCTGACAAGACCACGAGATCCTTTTTATGGCAAATTGAATGGGACCAGCTCGCTTTGTTGTAGGTCCAGTCCTTCAAGTTTTCGGAGGAACATATTTGCCGGACGAGGGGCTAACATAAAAAGCTGAAACGGAACACCTGAATATGGTGCGTCTGAATAAGGAAGGGGGGAGGTACGAAATGCCCAGCTTGGTCTCATTGTTGCTTGTGCCAATAGTGCTGATGGCCGCTCCATTAGGTCCCAACAATGGGGAGAGTGTGAAGGGACTGGGACCCCCTCCTCGGACCGCGGGACAGCCCCTAAGTACTTTTCGATTAACACCCACCAATGGCTGAGACATGGCAAGGTGTAGCAATTAGGGCGCAGGGGTCAACCCTCCGAGGGGGGAGGGTTGACAGGAACATAATGTTTGGTCCTGGAGTGGAAGAAACCGAAGAGTCCTGAATGAGGATCCAGCGGGGATGTCGAGGGAAGAGGTCTTGGGTCCTAATTGGGAGCAACCAGGCGGAATGACGTCACCCTGGCAGCCATTTTAGTGCAATTACTTTAGCCCGCATTGGCCCTGCTTGGGTGCCCGCGTTTTCTTTGACTGGTATCTCCCATAGTAAAATAAGTTTTTGAAAGCCGTGGCCTGTTTGGTGATGAGGTGTGACAGGAGAAGGCATTCAAAGACGCCAACACTTTTTTGAATTCCATCTCATGCTTATGAAAAGTTAAGGCTGAAGTGCCTGGGAAGAACAGTTGAAGAAAACTATGCGGACGGAATGAGAGTTGCACATTTAGGACGAAGCAAACTGCCAACAAAACCTTATGCCGGTTTGCAACATCTTTGGACAAAAGGACTGTAGTGGTTTGTGGGCATAGTAACGTTATGAACGTATTATTAGTAGATGGGTCATTTGGCTAATTAGATAGTAGCACTAATACTGCATAAATGACGGCACATGACGAGATCTGCGTGTTAATGTTGATTCAGCCATGAAACATTAATGACATTTCAGAGAAAAATTCTTAAAAACTTCCTTTTGCATTTATGAATCGCTGCCTACATATGATTACCAAAGAAAGTAATCACTCGGCATTTTGCAAAAAATATTTTAAAAAAATTACATTTTTTGGTTGTCGCGGAGCCACGCACCAACTAAAAGTGTCAAAACCGTATTGCTGGAAATGAAAAATTCAGGTTTTCCATCTTATTACGTTTTATTTCTGCCTTTATTTGTGTGATTGTTTCAATTTTTGCAATGGTTGTTATGTATTTAAGTTTTTTCCAAAGTGTTTATTTGTCGCACGTGTACCGAGCGCTAACGCGTCAATGTATGTAAATTTAATATTGAAATTTTCAATAAATTAGCACC
>JAQFYZ010001197.1:0-26349 GCA_034695085.1 Cylindroiulus punctatus | reverse complement strand
AACAACTTTTAAAGGGATTCCCTCCAGGTGGTAGACTGGTACAGTTTTCGTCCTTTTTCGAGAAAACCGCATAACCAAGCACTTCTCATTGAGCTTTAGCTGACATATTTTACACCATTCGGATAAGAGGTCGAGGCCCTTTGTAATCGAAATGGTTCCTCGACTCTTACCTCGTCGTATAATGAGGAGTCGTGTGCAAAAAATTTTGAGTTACACGAAAGATTGTTAGGAAGATCATTAATAAAAAACGGGAACAGAAGTGGTCCTAAGTCCTAAGACCACCTAAGACCAAGATGCTTCAAGATTTAATTCAAATGCATTTCCTTTAAAAAATTTTATCAACAATATCCTTCATAAACACAGTTTTCTAACTAAAATATATTTTAGCGAATGAAATTTAGTTAAAAACAATGTCCGAATCAAATTGCGTCGAGTAATTTTGCTAAAAATGCATTCATCCGTATTAAATATACTTCAAAACAAAGTTTTGAACTGAAAATTACCCCAATTGTTGCCAGCCCTTATCGATCGCGCCCTCCCCTTCGCCATCGCGGAATTAATTCAGTTTCAGTTTTAAAACATAAAACAACGAACGAGCGAGTCACTAGCTCTCACTTGGGCCCTAATTCAATTTGCATCGAAATACAAGCCGAGATTTAAAAGGAGGAAAAGCGAAATACGATACATGTAGTTGAAAACACTAAAGGGCCACCAACAGCATCACCATCATCATCATCATCATCATCATGAGCATCATTGCCATGCACGGCAAACAACAACATCAACGCGAATCACATTGCCGTTAATAATGCGGACTAACGTAGAGAAAACTAAATCAGAAAACGGCCCAAAGAGCGAGAAAAAATGGCCGACTAGAGTCAGCCATGCACGCCACTAGGGGGCGCCCCCAGGGAGCGAACACGTGACCTTCAGCAGAAGCACAAAGAAACTAAGGAGTGCCACAGGAAATTAAAGTGAGCAGAGCCGGCCACATGAGTCAGCACTGGACACGTGATCGGGGAAAACCCATTCTGTGTGTGTGTGTGTATTTGGGGGGTACAGTGCCTTTTTTGCCACTTGAAAACATTCATCAACCAGGAGCATATGTTTTGTCCACCACTGTATCATTTATGTACCCAAAGGGATGAAATGCTTTAAATATTTGTACCTCAAGGTACAATATGAACATGGGAACACATGTCAAGGGTACAGATGCAATCAACATATGTACCCATAGGGTGTGTCAAAACATTTGTACCGGTAAGGTTCAACATTTGTACTTTTTCCGTTTAGAGGGCAGGCAACACTGCAGTTGGGCCAATTTGGTGGAAGGTTAGTGTTATCGGAAGTTTGTACAGTTGGCCAAAATAATTGTAACAATTGTTGGTACAGGAAAATACCCAGCCTCCGACCCGTACACCTATTGGCTTGAGACACTTCTGCTCCACCCACTTCTTCGCAAGCCAACGACTTCAAGGGACTTGCCAACCACCCGCTTAGCCTTCAATGGACTTAACTCCTAAGCGATAATTAGCATGATTTTGATTAAAAAATAGTGCCAAACTGTTAAAAATAACAGCCATAAGGCCCGACATGGGTCGTCGCAGTCGTACTTAGTACCGACTGAGTTCATCCGTTTAAGAAGCACTTACACAACTAAGAAGCATATGAACGCTAGTGTCGTTGGTACAGTGATACATTTGGTATGTTGCACCAACATTTGTTGATTACTAAAGAAGTGCAGTTCTTAAAAGATAAAATGGAGGAGCAGCTGTAGATGGCCCTAGGGGACAGGAAAAGGTATGCAGGAGCAAAGACAAGCTTCACTAAGGGTAGTAACAGAGGCAGAGGGATTCAGTGTACAGGAAGGAGCACCCCATGCGGCAGACAGAGCACGCTAACTAGTATTACTCAGGTATTTGGTACAGTAGAGGTAGAAGGGAAGGAGGGGGACAGTCCCCAGTTTCAGAGGAACACCTTAAGTTGGCCATTACGGACCTGTGGTAAAAAATTTGACCGGAAACCAACAGACAAGCAAAAACATAGCGCGGATGGACCGTATAAGGCGTGTTGCTAAGGTTAGCGACTAGCTAGTGGATCGAGCAAAAATCATTCATCGTGACTGAACTTAGCAACGCATATATAGCAATGTGTCGAACTGCAAACAGAACATGGCACAGATCAGAGGAATTTCATCGATGTTATCTGCACGTAAATCGCAGACATTACAAATGTTGATTATAGTGGTCAAATTGCTGACAGATTGGCATAACCAGTTGACATTACATTTTGCGAGTCGTCACGTGTCGTCGGAGCTTTTAGTCTCTCGGATCTTTTAGTCTTTTTTCATGGCTAATTTAATCATCACCTATTTTAATAAGTAATTAAGGATGGCATTTTAGGCTTGCAATAAGTAGTTGGGAGTGGGAGGTACTTAGGCCTAACTTGGAGTTTTAAGCCGATTTCACTCATGATGATAAAAGTTATGATAATGATAATGCAGGGATCTCGTTGGGGCGATTAAGAGAAATTCTGGGGGATTAAGAAATTAAGTGGAAAGCGGAAACTAAGTGAGTAGGAATGAAGATGAACTTTGACCTTATGCAAGTCAAACAAAAAAATGAGACCAACTAGAAGCTGGCTAGCCAATTCAATGGTATACCATGCTCACTGTTAGCTCGGTATACCACAATGCCAAAAATCTTTCTCATTGCAAAAAGGTGTAAGTGCCACAAAGTTCAAAAATTGCACCTCAATGTTGCTTTCACCATGCTCAATGCAGGTGAAAGCTACTACAATACCTTATGGCCTTTGTTGCAACATATTGTTGGAAACTTGGATATCTCGCATACTGTACATGCAGAAGTTTGCAAGCCTTAAATTTCAATCAATGGCTTCTTTACAACATTGCCATTGAAAATGTACTTTTAAATCCTACACATGTACACAAAAACGTTTGTTATCTTACAAACACGTACACCGTGAATCCTTTTGAATTGCAAATCCTCAATTTCAATGAACGGCTTTTTATAACACGCGGACAGTCCGATACACAAAACTAATTTTTTGGACTCATTTTCACCACCCATATCTCGTTTTCACAAATTCTCACCCTCTGGTAAAATCCCCAGGCCCGGATTTACATCACAGCACCGAAACATACATTTTCCAAATGAACACCGCACTACGGCACAGCGATGAACAATATCTTTATTTGAGCGTGGGGGGGAGGGGGATGAGAACGTCTGTCAAGCCAGGCTCACTTCATACAAAAAACGTTAATATTTAATCTGATTTCTCGGGAAATTCAGCGGGGCCTTCAGACGTCTCCCCAGCCGCAAATACATAACCGAGCAATTTTTTACGACCCGGACCGACGACGATACATACTCTTTTCTCTTCGCCCTCCTCCTTTTATATTTTTCATCCGCGATTTAATGAGGCCGTTCGGATTCACGGCCAGTGCGTCATTTGGCTCGACAAATCTTACCAACTGCAACGTCTTCGCTCATTTCTTAGATACGCGCCGCAGAAAAAAAAGTTTCGGCTTTTTTGGGACACCCCTGTAAACGGACATTTCGAAGTTTAAAAGGACTTTTTTAGTTACGAGAAGTCATAACTTAAAAAAACAACGATAATAGTATAGAACAACTCGAGATTATCAATGGGAAGCAGTCCCAACAATTTTTTGAGATTTTTGAGACACCAGTGTAAAATATGGGATTGGCAAACAATGAGTGCACCGGTGCATTGCGGGTGAGCACCAAGCTTAAAAACAAGGGGCAGCTGAAATTTTAAAAACCCACTTGCTCGAAAACTACTTGAGACAAACGAGTCAAACTAGCTCTATCGTAACCAGCTTGCCACTTTAAAGTCGAGGGACGCCCATAAAGACCGTCTAGCTCATGTGCTTCGGTATAAAAACCGAAGCCATTTGTGTCCTTAATTGATTTCTTTTAATATATCAACTTCATAACAAAAATTGTAATATAATAATTGTAAATAATACTGTAGAGTAACCTAAGATTACCAATCGGTAGCAGTCCAAACAATTTCAGTGATTTTTGAGACACCAGTGTAAAATAGGGGTTGGCAAACAATGATTGCACCGGTGCATTGCGGGTGAGTATCACACATCAAAACAAGGGGCAGCTGATATTTTAAAGACCCAATTTCTCGAAAACTACTTAAGACAGACCAGTCAAACTAGCTCTACTGTAATCAGTTGCCCCTGTAGTATCGAGGTTCGCCCATAAAGACCGTCTAGCTCACTTGCTTCGGTATGAAAACCGAAGCCATTTGTATCCTTAATTGATTTCTTTCAATATATCAACTTCATAATAATAATTGTAAATAATAGTGTAGAATAACTCAAGATTACCAATCGGAAGCAGTCCCAACAATTTTAGTGATTTTTGAGACACCAGTGTAAAATATGAGGTTGGCAAACAATGACTGCACCGGTGCATTGCGGGCGAGCATCAAACTAATAAACAAGGGGCAGCTGAAATTTTAAAAACTTAATTTCTCAAAAACTACTTCAGACAAACGAGTCTAACCAGCTCCAAAGGGTGCCCATTGAAGTCAGCTATCAATCTGGGTCCTTTTCATTCCGTGGTCCATCTAAGGAGCGTTTAATGGGCATCGCCACAGGGGGCGCTGAATTCTTCTAGTTTCTGTTCCATTTCGGTGCCATTTTGTCTGAATTTAGCCGCTTTTATTTTGGCTCGTAAATCAAAGGACCCCCGGGTGTCAGGGGATAATAACGGCCCTTGCTGGGGGACCAAGCCCCCCCCCCCCCCAAACGCAGGCAATTTGTGTCAAAATTCGGCCCTACAGATTCCAGCTTTAGGCCTGAAACCCCCAAAACCATTTTCCGAGTGCTTTTCTCTATATTTTACAATCATTACTTGGCCCGAAATGATTTTCGATAAGAGGCCCTTTTTTATTTCGATGGGTCCCCCACCCCCACCCACCCAAATCGCCACCCTAGCGCGCACTTCCGGTTCCTCCCCCCACGGCGGAACTGCCGAAATAAATGATGTTTCCAGAAATTGACACCCAGAAGCAATTTCGCAAAAAAAAAACTAAACGAAAAAATAAATCTTGAAAAAGGACAAAAAAGACCAAAAATGCACAAATAAATAATAAGGTAGAGAAAACTGAAATAAATACTTTCTTATTGCCTGCATTTTCATGTAATTTGATGTTTTTTTATACTTTATGTTTAATTATATGTACAATGTGTGTATTTTATAATTTACCTACAACGTTTGTATGGATTTAACAATTGTGTATAATTATCAACACTTAAAAATTCGTTTCCTTTAAAGTGTAATATTTAATAATTTTTACATTGCTATCAATTTAATTTTTGGAAATAGTTTATATTTAATTTTTCTGAATCTGAGAAATTTACAGTTTATCTAAAATTGATAACAAAATTGACAATTAACAGACATTGACACCCAGAAGCAATTTCGCAAAAAAAAAAAAAAAAAACTAAACGAAAAAATAAATCTTCAAAAAGGACAAAAAAGACCAAAAATGCACCAATAAATAATAAGGTAGAGAAAACTGAAATAAATACTTTCTTATTGCCTGCATTTTCATGTAATTTGATGTTTTTTATACTTTATGTTTAATTATATGTACGAGGTGTGTATTTTATAATTTACCTACAACGTTTGTATGGATTTAACAATTATGTGTATAATTATCAACACTTAAAAATTCGTTTCCTTTAAAGTGTAATATTTAATAATTTTTACAGTGCTATCAATTTAATTTTTGGAAACAGTTCATATTTAATTTTTCTGAATCTGAGAAATCAATAGTTTACCTAAAATTGATAACAAAATCATATCAATTTCCACTCATGTCAGATATTGTTAAATCAAGTATATAAAAGTTTCTCACTAAAAGATTTTCAACGTAGTTCTGTAAAAAATTAATTTTGGACATTTTCAATAAATAGGAGTAAGGTGGAGAACTGATTAACTCGAAAAAGTCGATATTAATCAAATTTCATTTCAATACCTACAAATATAATTATTATGGATATAATTATGAACACTTAAAAATTCGTATATTTTTCACATTGCTATCAATTTAATTTTGGAAATACGCGTAGTTTATATTTAATTTTACTGAATCTGAGAAATCAATAGTTTATCTAAAATTGATAACAAAGTCATGATAAATTTCCACTCATATCAGATATTGTTAAATCAACTAGATAAGTTTCACAATAAAAGACAATGTAAACTTTGAACGTAGTTCTGTAAAAAATTAATTTTGGACATTTTCAATAAATAGGAGTAAGACTTGGAGAACTGATTAAGGCGAAAAAGTCGATGTTAATCAAATTTCCTTTATCTAATTAAAGCCAGGCAAACAGTATTCAATGAAATGCTGTAATTAAATTTTCATACTGGAAATATTTTTTCATATCAGAAATTTTTTTAGATGTTAATTTTAAAATTCTGAACCAAATTGAGAAATTGTGAAATAATCTTAAATCAAAAATTACGTTTTCAAATGCAAAACTCAGATCGATATAAAGTGCAATTGAAATTGTCGAAATTAAGCAGTGGGACTTATTTTCATTCAGAAAAAAGCAAAGATTTTGATGAATAAAAATTCCCCAGACATTGAAATCTAAGAAAATGATTAATTTCCGTTCCAGTCTATAAATAACAGCGAAAAAAGTTATGGCAGATGTCGAGAATAGGAGACAATCAGAAAACGATTTGAATGAGAAATAGATTGGAAAAAAAATGTTTCAAGGCCCTGAAAAATGACTTCACAAACTCGACCTGAAACGACTTTTTCCTCATTTGTTTCTCGACTTTTTGCAGAAAAAATATCGAAAATTTGAAAGTGGTTTTTATTTTTTCAAATGTTAAATTTTTGGAGCATCACTGATTTATGACAAAATTCATTTAACATTCAGTAGCATGATATGATGGTTGGAAATAAAAATTGAGAAATTAGGAAAAATTATTACAATTTGGAAAGAAATTTTTACCACAAGAAGATGAGATACATGTACAGGATGCTGTACAAGTACAGATGGACGTACGATATATGTGCACTGTATAGGATGAACAAATGCTTGGCTTCAAACTGATGCTTGAAAAACTTAAAAATTTAACTTCTTACTTCACAAAAATTTAAAAAAAAATCGTAAAAAAGCAGGAAACTTAGTTTAAAAAAATAATGAAAATATATTATTTATATAAATACAAAAAATTGTGCAAAAATACATCAGAAAAACAAATTTTAGAATATGTTAAAAAATAACCTTTTCATAAAACATAATGTTACAGTACTCTCTTATTTAAAAAAAATTCAAATGTTCTCTTTCGTATTTTAATAATAGGTTTGTTAAAAATTCAAATGTTTTTGATTTTTTCACAATTTTTTGAACACATACTTCAGTAAATCATATTTGCATATAATATGTTATGCATATGTGTATTTGTCAAATTCAAAAACATCAGCACAGTATAAATAATAAAAAAAGCAGGAAACTTAGTTTAAAAAAATAATGAAAATATATTATTTATATATATACAAAACTGTGCAAAAATACAGCAGAAAAACAAATTTTAGAATATGTTAAAAAATAACCTTTTTATAAAACATAATGTTACTGTACTCTCTTATTAAAAAAATTCAAATGTTCTCTTTCGTATCTTTATAATAAGTTTGTAACAATGCAAATGTTTTTCATTTTTTCACTATTTTTTGCACATATACTTGCATAACATTTGCATATAATATGTATACAACATATTTGCAAATTCATAAACATAACAGTAGCCTATAAATAATTAAAATTTCATACCATGTCACCATTCCCAAAACAAACTTGAAAATATTAAAGTGCAGACTAGTTTAAATTCGTAATTTTTGTACAAAATTAAAAACGTCTATTTAAAATTTAA
Source organism: Cylindroiulus punctatus (assembly GCA_034695085.1). NCBI lineage: Eukaryota > Metazoa > Arthropoda > Diplopoda > Julida > Julidae > Cylindroiulus > Cylindroiulus punctatus. The sequence goes on along the minus strand of JAQFYZ010001197.1, from coordinate 18,397 downwards.
ATAAGGATCCTTATTTAAATTAGTTAACCTCGATTTGTGCTGGTCACCGTCCACAAGTTTCCCAAGCAATCACGAAAAATTTTCTAAAACAGGCCCCTGACCCAAGGTCAGAGGTTACTCGAGCAATTCCGAAAACTTTTCAACAACAACAGGTCACGACCTTGGCAAAACATACAAAAATCTAAAAAACACAAAAACTTTTTTGACTCACCGATTTTGAGCACGGGCGGAAGTGCCCTAACCGTCCAAGGGGCCAGGAGTAGGATGGCGGCCCAAAGGTATTCCCAGGGGGGGCGGGTCCTCGGGGGCCCCAACAACAGCATGCTTCATGGGGGGGACATCACCAGGGGGCAGGACAGACACACCGGAAGTCAGCAACAGCACGTGACACGTCCTCGCCACTCGGAAACGGAAGCGAGAGTGGAGCGCCGTACGCTTAGGGCCTCTCTCTTATATACAGAGGGGGAAAAAGGAAGACGAACGCAGCGCCATCTAGGGGAAACAACAGGCACTTTTGCACACAAAAGGAAATTGCATTGTCAACGATGCGAATTTACAATGTCAAAATAAATATTGAAGAAAAATGAATTTTGGAAAATAAGTGTTAAGTCAATTCAATCAAGAAAAATGGGTTTTGAAGTAAATCGTTTTTTTAAAGTTTATTTAATTAAGAAAAATGAATTTTGGAAAATGAGTGTTAAGTCAATTCAATTAAGAAAAATGTGTCCAAGAAAAGTATGAAGATAATTTAAATTTTAAAAATGTGTTTTGAGGTAAACTGAATTCAGGAAAATATGTTTCGAAGTCAATTATTATTTTCTAAAATATGTTTTGAAGAATATTTAAGAAAACTGAATTTTGAAATCAATATAAATAAGAAAAATGTGTCCAAGAGAATTATGCAGTTAATTTAAATTTCAAAAATGTGTTTTGAGGTAAACTGAATTCAGTAAAATATGTTTCGAAGTCAATTATTATTTTATAAAATATGTTTTGAAGTAGATTATTTTTTAAATTTATTTATTTAAGAAAACTGAATTTTGAAAGCAATATAAATAAGAAACATGTGTCCAAGAAAAGTATGAAGTTAATTTTAAATTTTAAATATGAGTTTTGAAGTAAATTGAATTCAGGAAAATGTGTTTTGAAGTAAATTGAATTCAGGAAAATGTGTTTTGAAGTAAATTTATTATTTTCTAAAATGTGTTTTGAAGTAAATTTAATTAATCAAAATGTTTTGAAATGAACTTAATTAAAGAAAAATGGTTCTCTAAGTAAATTGAATTCAGAAAAATATGTTTGAAAGTCAATTTATTATTTTCTAAAATGTGTTCTGAAGTAAATTTAAGAAAGAAAATATATTTTGAAATGAACTTAATTAAAGAAAAATGGTTCTCTAAGTAAATTCAATTCACGAGAATATGTTTCGCAGTCAATTTATTATTTTTAAAAAATGTGTTTTTAAATAAATTTAATTATGAAAAATATGTTTTGAAATAAACTTAATTAATCAAAAATGTGTCTCGAAGTAAACTGAATTCTGGAAAAACGATTTTAAAGGTTATTTTTGTAATATGTTTTCGAGTCAATTGAATTCAGAGAAATCAATTTGGAGGTAAATTTAATTTGAAACATTGGATTCCGGAAAAAGTGATTTTCTAGCTAGGGTACTTACGAGCTGCAAATACCAATTCCGAAATATACAGTCACAAGTAAAACAATATACTAGAAAACATATTTCGTCAATGAATACCCCTGAAAGTAATATATTCCCTCCAGCAAAAACTGTTGAACACGTTTTCGAAGATACCATTCTGATTTAGCAATAACTCATAATTATATTGATAATTTCTTTAAGTTAGAGCTTCGATTATCCGGACCAACTGTTGTCAGGGGTGGTCAGGATAATCTAATTTCATTAATAGCATCCTCATTTTCGCATGAATTTATGCACATTTCAATGAAAAGGGAAAACACAGTAGTACGTGCATTCATACATACAACAAAGGCAGAAACAACGTTAAAACAATGTATGTTAATCAATCTACATTATTTCTAGGACACGTTCGGATAATCGAGGTTATCGTTTAAAAAGTGTTGTAGGTCATAGCGGAACCACACTAGGTGGCCACCTCGTGTGGTTCGTGTGGATCAGTGATTAATAGAAATGTTTTTTCAGTGTTTTCATTGTATGTAGTTTTGTCAGTAATCCATATGGTACGGAGGCCACCATGGCCATGCAGTGATGGCTTCTCGAATTGGTTCACCAATTGGAAGTACTAATTCATGCAAAACGATCTAAGTACCGAGCCTCGTAGATGCTGAAAAGTCTAAATTTACGGGCACCGCGTACAAGTTGGGCACCGAGCAGGTTGGTCATTTGGTTAACGTCTCCGCCTGCGGTCGGGAGATCTGGGGTTCGCTCCCCGGGTCTGTGGTTTTCGTGGTTTCCACAGCCCTCGGGCGAATGTCGCGGTCAGTTCCCCTTCCAAATCTGCCACGACCGTCCCGGTCCCTTCTCATATTTGACTTCTTCGCCGTGCTTGTTTGCCAGTCCTATCTTGTTTCCTTCTCGCAGTTGTTTCGCAACACTGCAGTTGATATGTTTACGTCACTGTTCGGGTGCCATTTAGCCTCGTAGGTCTTGCGCCCTAAAGCCTCGTACACACAAACACACACACCCTTCCAAATCGGCCACAACCGTCCCAGTCCCTTCTCATATTTGATTTCTTCGCCGTGCTTGTTTGCCAGTTCCATCTTGTTTCCTTCTCGCAGTTGTTTCGCAACATCACTATTGATATGTTTACGTCACTGTTCGGGCGCCATTTAGCCTCGTAGGCCTTGCCCCTAAAGCCTCACACACACAAGTTGGGCTGAGTTCATGCTGTAGCCATTTACGACGCTCTTGCCACCAGGCACATATTTTCCGTCTTGCCCTTTGGTCACCGTAGGGCTCAATTTAATTATGGTTTACGACGCGGCTCGAATAGCAAGGAGGAGAAGAGAAGAAAATAAAAAATAGCCCAGCGTAAGAAACACTCGGAAGTAAAGAGTAAGGACCGTCCATCTGGTTGGACGACTCAAAAATGCGTCAAAAGAACGTCCTAAGGACATGTCGCTGACGTGCGCAGCATCCCAAAAAAAACAGGGACACCACCCGATAATAATAATCCGAATGCTTTTTGCAAAAAGCTTCAAATTCGCCCCCAGAGTCAGGTCGTGTCAGCCTAAGAATGAATTGAAGGGACATCCAAGCTCATCTCCATGCCCCTAAACTAAAAATAGGACCACAAACACTCTATAGTAGAAATACGAAGTGATGGAACTGAAGGACAGCCAATCAGAGAGGTGTCGCTTATCGATTAGGGATTCCCGGTTTTTAGTTGTTGAAAGGAAAATGGCTGAAGCGCCTCCATTTTTTTTTTGTTGAGCTCCTTCCTCTCACCAGTGGCGCTGCATGCGAAATACCAGACTTAGTCAATCGCAAACTGGCGATTGGATTCTATTGGTCGGCGCTTTCAGCCCAGTTCCATCACTTCGTGGTTCTACTATAGAAATTCAACTCAGCTGCCCCTGCAAATTGCGATACAACTTAAAAACTTCAACTAATATTAGTTGCAACTATAGCGACTGAAGTCATTAATTGTGAGTCATTAATACGCAACCAACGTCTGGACTTGTAACGATCAAGACACAGACTTGAGCCAAAATGCGATGGAAGACAGTACTGTTAGCTATGGGACATAGGGGATTAGAAAGTGGTCGGGGGGCTTCCAAATTTGGATGACGACAGACAGAGACTTCCATTTCTGTCTCGCGATTCAAGTAAGGTGTTTTTCAGTTTTTCCCCCTTTTTGAACCTTTCCCCCCTTGAACACGTGGTGTCAGCTGACTTTTGTTTGTAACCCCGGCGCCATGTTTTTCTTACTTGCTGGCCGACACCCAACCGAGTTGGTTTGGTCATTGCTGTTACGATAAAATAAACCTCGGATTGTTAAGTTTCCCAGCAACCACGACTCTTGCATATTGTAACAAGTACTTTATTCAGGACGAGATAGGCCAACCAGTTAACTAACGCAATCACGAATAATAGGCCCATTCGGCCAGGATTCACAGGCTCACAGCAATAGGCCAACTCGGTCACAGTTCACTTGACTGTCACAGTATAACATCACATTTCTCCTCGAGGAGATCAGCCTCCAGGCAAAAGCAACGGGACAACTTAGAGCTAATGGCCCTCGCGACTAGTCCCTGGCAGACAAACTATACGGCATGTTGACTTAGGGTCTACACCCCCTTGCCAGAATCATGGCCAAGGCCCATAACGATAAACAAAAAAAACGACTGCTTCACAAGGGTTCCCAGACCTGACTGGCGGGTCAAGCGCATCCGGCCTCCCAACTCGACTTCCCACCCACCAGGGGCGCCAGGGCCAACCTAACGGCGGGGCCAACTATTTGGGTCACGGCATTGCCCATGCTGTGGCTGTTAGGAATGTAACAAGGAGCCGTGGCTGGCCAGCAAAGAAACTTAACTTTATTCTGATAAACATGAGGTCCCGGCTCACATCCACTGCGGTTGACATCGGCATAGCAAGTGAATTTCCAAGATGGCGCCGGGGCCGAAAACAAATGTCAGCTGACCAAAACACGACATATTCCGGATGCATGTGGCAAATAGGCCAAAGGGAGGGGGATTCAAAAAGAAAAACACCTTCTTGAAGCATGTGACAGAGATGGACGTCCCTGTCTGTCGCCGACCAAATTTTGACAGTAAAATTTGGAAGCCCCCGACCTCTTCTAAACCCCTAAACATTCCCATAGCTAACAGTGGCATACTTTAAGCCACGGACCAAGGGCGCCAAGGTGCCCTTGACAGACTGAACAACTGAGTATTTTAGTGGATACTAACGAACAATAGTTTATCGAGCGCAGTAGACATCTTATCTGTGACTGGAAAGTTGAACACTTTGAGGTTTTGAACAGTCTAATTGGCGAAACTAATTCGCCAATAAAAGAACTGGCTATTCAGGTGTTGGGATGTTGAATTAGGAGTTCAATTTCGAGTGTCTTTCATTGATGAAACTGGTTTTTGAGAATACCATTATTTCTTTATTTTGTCAGTATTTTTCATTTATGTACTTTATTTGACCTCAAAATTCATTTTCCAGCATTCAATTTACTTGAAAACACATTTTCGTGAATTACATTTACTACAAAACACATTTTTCCTAATTCGAACAACCTCAAAATTCACTTCCCCGCATCAAATTTACTTCAAAACATATGTTCATGAATTAAATCGACTCTACATTTGCATCAATGAGTTTCGCAAGAATTAATGACACCACTTTCAACCAAGGACAATTAATGCCCATTGAAAGTGATTTTTTGCAATTGAATTTTTGTAATTTTGGACAGATATGATAATTGCAAATGAAACTAAATGTTTTAAATCAAAGTTTATATTGATGGTAAGTTCCCGCGCTATATAAAATGAAAGACATTTGATTTTAGTATAAATATAAAAACCGCTTAATAAAGGAATTGAGGAGGCCATTGTTGTGTAGAAGTAATTTCAAGATATAGTTGGACCAGCAAAGCAACGACCCGTGTACCTGGGGTGACTCACCCAATACATCTCCAAGGAGGTCGGGCCACGCACTTCACCCCAACAACAATTTTATGCTACCTTCACCCCGCGGGTCAAATTGGTGAATTAATACAGTGGTAGGAAAACCGGGCAAAGGGGGTAACAATAAGTTTATTAGGAAAGAAGAAATATGTATACAGTAATTTTATGCAGGGTGTCCCCAAAGTCACAACGCACTTTCAAGTTTAACTCACTAATTTTAAGGACCTTAATGACCCCGTAGGATAAGTTAGTGGTCATTGGTTTTGGGCCATAAAAATTGAGCCTCATTTGTGGGCCCCATAACCAGAAACTGGTTGAACGTTATCTGCCAAGGAGCGAAAAGCCCCTAAGTGGACCTTAAAAAGAAAACTTTTGAACGACTTAAGCCTAACTAGGAGGGAGTGAGTGGACAGTGGTCATTTTGCTTTTTACGAGCCCTTTCTTAAAATACTGTCGTTTTATGAGCATTTGGAGTTGAAATTGATGAGAAAATAATCTAACAAATCATCGCATTGATCCTCTTATGAAAGACATAAAAATTTCCCTGGTCGCCAATAACCGCTGGTCCGCACATGGTCAAGCTGCTTGAGCAAATTTATTTCTGATAAAAAGCCATAATAACAATCCTAACAAATATGAAATTTGATGAAAAACTAAAACTTAAAAAAAAAAAAAAAAAAAAAAAAATTCTGCACATTATCCTAAATATTTAATGTTTTACTTATAATATCATTACCAGCAAAACAAATTTTCCCATTATTGAAACAGTGTTCATTCATACAGAAACTGGCTTTTCACAATCCCCCTCATCTCGATTTTACTATCGAGAACATCCCTAATTTTTGATCGAATTTTGCATATTTCATGAACGAATTTCGCACAAATGGCCTCACATTTTCTACGTTTTAGCCTTTTATTTTTACATACAGATATACATGTGCATTATTTATCAAATAAAACTCACAATTTGCTATTTATAACAGGCACGAAGCTCATCGAGAACTTGTAAGGGCCTAGTAACATAAAATACACACTACAGCAAATTAAACAAAAATTGTTAAAGTTTATATAAAACTTAACAATGAGAGCCATATCATTTTGAGTTTGTTAAATGTAAACACTTTAATTTTCTTTTAAGTTCACCTATTTTGTTTATGGCCAATCAGCCCCCAGGCATTCGATTGGATTTGGTAATATATTAATTTTGGTATAAATTAGATTAATCAATAAATAAATTAAATAAATTAGATTTGGTAATAAATTAATTTTGGTATAAGTTAGATTAATTAATAAATAAATTAAATAAATTAGATTTTGTAATAACTTAATTTTAGTATAAGTTAAATTAATTAATAAATAAATTAAATAAATGCTCACTATAGCAAATTAGACAACAATTGTTAAAGTTTATATAAAATTTGTAGCAAATAGAGCCATATCATTTTGAGTTTGTTAAATGTAAACACTTTTTTCTTTTAAGTTCACCTATTTTGTTTATGGCCAATCAGCCCTCAGGCATTTAATTAAATAGATTTCGTAATTAATTAATTTTGGTATAAACTAGATTAATTAAATTAATTCTATATAATTTTCTATATAATTTTTTTCCATATAATTTCTGTATAATAATATAAAAATATAAATATAAATAACAAAAAATAAAAAAATAATTAACTAGACTAATTAATAAATAAATAAATTAGATTTGGTATAATGAAACTTCTTAATTTCTTCCCATAGTTGTTTGTTATAAATGAAATGGCGTACCTTAAGTATAGGTTTGCTTTATTTTTATCCCTTTCATTTCAATTATAATTCATTTATAATTATTTTTTTCGTTTTGCACCATATGTGTCTGCATGATTTTGGATTATTTTCAAGAAAATCCAAACGAATTCCAACGACTTTTGGCCGGTGATGTCAAAAATGCCATTAATGTGAAATTCCCGGAAGTTTTCGTGGCCAAAAATCGACATTTCCGGCGAATTCCTGGCATTCCTCGAACACCGGATGTCGGATCGATATTTCGGATGCACCCATGCATTTTTCATTACTTTAAAAGCCCCGAATTTCGCCGAAATTTCGTCCCAATGAAATTCAAAATAATGCACTTTGTCGAAACCGGTGAATTAACGAAATCTGGCGAACCGATTAAACGCGAGGAGTTTCTGGGGAATTTGGAAAATCGATTATTGAAACGATTTCGAATAGTCAGGAAGCAAAATCGAGTTACAACATCGATTTGGGCGTGAAATTGAAGGGCTTTTTGGTGTTTTTCAACAGTGGGGCTAACACATTATCTCCAGATATTTGCAAATGTGTTTAGTGGAACATTTCATGCAGAAAATGACTTTCAGGTCACCCTGTATATGTAATTAAAAACATGAAAATGCATTCTGGCATGGGTTTAATTGAAGAAAATTACTCCGGATTACATATCACCGACAGCAAAGAATTTTGGAGTACAATTTATGCAGAAAATTCATGAAAAATTCAGTGAAAATTCAAAAAAAAAAAAAACTACAGGACTACAGGGTGTCTATAAATGCTCGCAGCTGTTTCAATAAATTTGCATCTAACATCCGATCACGGTTAAAGTGAAAATGCGTAGAAAGTGTTTATAAATTTATTCAGACATCATAAAGTCCAGAAAATTCATGAAAAATTCAGTGAAAATTAAAAAAAAAATTTATTGGACTACAGGGTGTCTATAAATGCAAGCAGCTGTTTCAATAAATCGCTGCGAGATTTGCATCCAACATATGATCACGGTTGAAGTGAAAATGCTTAGAAAGTGTTTACAAATTTATTCAGACATCATTACGCCCTCAATGTGCACCCCTTTGCGAGTCTGCATTGAATTTAACCAAACTTAATTTTTGCCTCACCCTGTACAGTGAATTTGTGAATTTTTTGCAGCCGTATTACTATAGATACGGCGACCGAGTTTGGTGTTATCAAACAAGTATCTGTCAAAGTTTTATTTCAAATTTTTCAGCGGTACTTACGCATTCTGCCACTAGATGGCGCCAAGTTGCGAAGTTGCATCTTTCGACTATGCGCCACCTAACGGCGAAAGGCGGAAATGTTCCGCCGCTTGAAAATTAGGAGTTTATAAATAGTTATATAAGTTTAAAAATGTTGGTTGGATATCACCAGTCGAAACCCCCACATCTCTTATAAAGCGGCAGCAAAAAATTCACGAAACCGCTGCACGCACGTGCATGCACTTTGTAGACACCCTTGTAACGGTAAAGGTACCAACTCGAGGAAAAATGCGGCAGGAATTCACTTTATTCAGGCAATTTCTCACAGTTCAAGCCAACACCTAAACCTGACTGACGAGTCGACCACTCCTCACCTCCCAAGTGAACTCGCCCTCCAACAAGGGGGCACCACCTCAAGGGCCAGGAGCATCAGGGGCAACCTAACAACATTCCATTAACTGCCAAAATGGCATCCCAGGCAACATTCCCGGGATTACCACAGCGAAATTTCATTCCTTATGCCACAGACCAAATGCGCCAAGGTGCCCTTGACACCCTGTACGATGTATGTTTAGCATATGTAATTGAAAAATCTTACCTCGCAGAATTCGTAATGTGAAAAAATTATTTTGGATGGAATTTGATTCGGCAAAATGGCTTTTAATGATATTTGGATTTGAAAAATTTACTTAGAGGGTTATTTCCTCCAGGGTCCGTTGCAACCCCCTAAAGCTATTTCTGAGAAGGGGTAGCGGATGGGTCGAGGAGGTCGTTGACCTCTGCGATGACCCAGCATGAATAGCAGAAGAAGCCCTCCAAGGGACGAGTTGAGATGAAAGGACCCTCGACAGTGGGGTTTCTCATTTTAGACGCCATTGGCAAAGACGGCTTTCTCAGATGATTTCCTCGATACAAGATGTGGAAATTTGATGTGGATATCTTATCCCGTGTTCAGGTCAAACAGACGTTGTGTTGACAACGGCCCTTGAACGCAGACAAGAATAGCCGGCCGATAACTTAAGGACAGCGAGAAGGCCACTTAAAATAGCACCGAGTCCGCATGATGATGTGAGCAACAATGACATTATCACCGATATTGCAGTCAAACTAATTACAGAAATATGTGAGAGAACAATTGAATTCTCAAATTGAGCTCCTGGAAGTAAGCAAATCATGAAAGCTTAGGTGTGCATAGTGTTTGCCCACTCACAGGGGCCGAAAACCCCCTTACACTTCAGCCCCTTGAAGTTGGCAAACCATGACAGCTTAGGTGCACAGATGGTTTGCCCACTGACAGGGGCAAAAAAAACCATTACACTTTAGCCCCTTGATGTTGGCAAACCATGACAGCTTACGTGCACACATGGTTTGCCCACTTACAGGGGCCAAAAGCCCACTTACACTTCAGCCCCTTGAAGTTGGCAAACCACGCACACTTTCTTGGCAGTACACGTACGATAAAATTGCAACGATACGGAGAAGATCAGTGTCGACTTTATTGTATTTTGATTTCACAATTAGTCAGCTATTTGCTCATTTGGTTAATTACGTTACAGGTCGACCGACGACACCTCTACGCTTTTGTTAGTTACACGCGGTAAAAGTTGAAGCATCAGGTAATTCCTGCTAAAATTAACTTTAGTGGCTGCTTTTATTTAAGTTTTTAATCTACTCCTACCACCCGAGCAGTCAGGTCCACCATAGTAGTATAGGAAAAGTCATCTCTGGATCACTTTGATGAAGACAGAAAAAAGATTCTTTCCATTTTTTTAGTGTATTCTTATGAGAAAATAAAACTGTAGATTTTATTTGCTTTTTTTTTAAATAGCCATCTGTTCCAAAGTTATCCAGAGATGACTTTTCTTATACTACTCACCATTTTTGATACCATCCATTCCCGCTTATAAGCCAAATTGATACGGTTCCTCGATTCGGTGGCCGGCATTTCAAATAAAACATTTTTCTTTCTATTTGATGCTTATAAGACAAGAATGAGCATGCTCGTAAGTCTGGTTATGAGGTACGAGAACCCAGTGCTTAATTTCAGAAGGCATTAAAACCACCGTGATTGAGGCAGGCATCTCCGGCAGCATCCCTCGGGGACCTCCAGGTAGGATCCGCCCGCGCCGTAAGGGGGATCCGGGGCATTTCTCCTATTTTTAAATTACGTCAAGCGACATAAAATGGGGGTGATTCTATCCGTGGCAAAGACAAGCGTTGTTACCCCCAATGCCTCCGTTTTCCCTTCTACTCCCCACATCTCCTCCTCTCCATCCTTCTGCCTTCTCCATCTCCATCCTTCTGCCTTCTCCGTCCCCATCCTTCTGCCCAACCCGTTTCTCGTTAAAATGCTAAATCTGGCTCGTTGGCGGATCCATCAACGAAGCCTCCCTTTTTTGGATATTGACTGGCTTTTACGCGCATAATACGACGTAACGCTCTACAACACCTATCTACGTTAATCTCGATACGCGAGTAATAGCTTAGGAAAAAACAGCAAAAAAGGGGCGAAAACACGACGCGGAGAGAAAAGGGGTCTGGAGGTGGGAAAAAAGGCAAAGCGAGATTAAAAAGTGAGAGAGTAAGTTTGGGGGAGCGGATGATATCGGAGCCAGACGGATGCTTAATGGCCGAGTCTCAGTCTCCGGCACTCATTTGAATAAAACCCAGTCCGACAAGGTGAGAGAAAGCACTTGCGCGGATGAAAAAAGCTGAGTCTGGAAGACTCATCAATGAATGCTCCAGAACATCATGTCAAACTAGCTGCAAACATTGGAAAATGAAAATCAGACAACATATTTTACAAATGTGTAATGGCACCCTTATTTAGGCAACCAAATGTCTATTATGTTTTACTAATCTTTTGCTTTATGAATTGTTTTGTACATTTACTGTATCTTTGCTCTAAGTGAGTGCTAATAAACAAATAATTTAATAATAATGAGTCAGAGGTCCCAGTGGCTTGACCAATCTCTACTGTAGAGAGACTTAACCTCTCTACTTGCACGTAGCTCAGTTTCTTCTTTCCTTGGACTGACTTAAACATTTTACAAGATTTTCTTAACTAATTCTCAGTCAAAGATGATGTCGTAAGACAGAAATCATCGTTTTAACAAGGATGGCACCAATGCAGATGGTCCGGATAAAGGAATCTAATGAAAATAACACCAATCATGAAATTTAGCTTTTTTAGGTAATTAAGGTAGCGATCCATCAGAGGGTTACCACCATCAAGATTTGCTCAAAACAACCGTGGCATATCATCGATAACTGGACTGGTTTTAATCACCAATCAGGCATCAGCAGCAACTGCATGTCCTCCATCTAGCGTTTCCTGCGGGCCAAATATTTGTTCTGGGTAAGACGAGCATCTTCTCCTCATCTTCTTCTTCCTCCTCCTTTTGTCATCTGGGGATTGCATTGTCGGTGGGGATCCTCTTTCATCGTCTTCGGTTTCTTCGGCTGGCAAACAATGGACTTTGCCTTTTACACGTAAGTTTCGATTCCAAACTACACATACGAAGCCCACCAAGAAGAAACAAAAGCAAACAACAATGGCCGATGTCAATATGGCCACATCTGCCATTGATGGGATGCACAATCTCCAAGAACCTTCTCACTCGGAGCTGGTATCTTAGACATCACCGGTTGTACTAGTTGAATATGTCACGGTCAGTTTTAAATTGCATCAGTCCATGACTTTTGATTCATCAAATACCATCCACTAGTTTATCACTTTGCCTTTCATGCATTGTGCTCCACAACCACCACCACCACCATCTCACCACTAGTTTGTCAACGTATCCTTTTGATTTCAAAATCTTCAGGAGGTTTTTCAACGTCTTCCAGAACAGTTTCCATGACTGTCATCACTTGCCATGGACATTTCGAGTGACAAAACAACAAAGGGTGGCGACCGATTTCTGAGATCGAATATTTAGGACTTTTTAGATTAAATTTTAGGACTTTAAAAAGTGACATTTTTAGTAGTTAACAATGATTTTAAATTCACATTTATGCTATATATAATTCATTTTTGAGCAATTTTCTTTAACGGAGCAACTTCTACATTCAATGAATTCAATTTGCTCTCCATCTCATGAACAAGTATTTTCTTCTTTGCCTCAATCTCTCGGATATCATCCTGGGCCTTTCGTTTTTCCATGATCAATTTTTCCTCAACAGTTTTTTCCATGGCCTTTTCCTGTCTGGCCTTCTTCATACGTTGGTTTGCGGAGCGTATAGCAGTCATCATAATTGGGTGAACTTCAATTTTTGAAACATTATTTTCATTCTTTCGGACAAACTCACAAATCAGCCTTTGTGAAATAAGGCTCTCCTCTAAAAGATTAGCAGCTAGGCACTGCTTATTTATAGAAATAACACGTTCTACATATCTGCTTGTCCTGTAATTTAGGACTCTTTAATTTTTTTAGGACTTTTTAGGACTTTTAGGACTTATTATTTTAGGACTTTTTAGGACTTAATTTTTTTAGGACTTTTAGGACTTTTATTTTTTTAGGACGAATGTTTGACAACTCTTCTGTGGACACAACAGACATCTTCGACCCCCACAGTCAGCAATCGAGAGGTCATGTGGCAGGGAATAAATTAACACAATATACAACATTGTTACAATGTTACAGCAAAATTAGAGCAAAAACGAAACTGTTTCCAACAGTTTTTAAAAATATCCTGCACTTTTCACATTATTTTTTAAATTTCTGGAAGATCCACGACTCCATCCCTTCCTGACTTTCTTCATTTCTTCATTCTGACAAGTGCAGTAAATTGAGTTGCTGGATTTTCATCAACACCGAAGACATTTTACATTAATTTTCCCAAAACCTCCACTATTTTTTAAGGAGTTTCAGGATTTTTCCAGGGCTGGGTATTATCTTCCATAACTGCTCTTCCCATTGTGTTTTTACTGGCATGTTTCTCTTCCGCAATTTGTCTGCACAGCTCCATGTATGTTTTTTCCTGATTTTCCAGTTATCTGAAACCCAGTCTGGAAAGTAATTGTCGCCTCGTCAAATTGCAATTAGTGGGAATTATCAGCGTCACACTTATTGTTTTTAATTGCGCCAATGCATTTCGACTTTAATTAAGGCTGACAGTCACTGACAATCAGTTCAAGTACAACAACGAGCAAAAATACCACAACATACCACTTCAGCATTAATGTTGTAATAACATTTTCTGAAATGTACATAACATAAATGGACATATTACTATGTTATAATTCAAATTTCACCATTTCTGTGTTTTTCGGGATGAAAAACCGCGCGGGCCCGCATTCCAAATGGAGTGTCGTCTTTCGCCTTGTGTAACGGCGACACTCTCACCGGTCCAACAGTCTTCGATTCAGGACAGCGATAACTACTTAACTTCAAGTAAGTTAGTCCGCATTCATATTCCCCAGCTCTTCGTGCAAAAACATTGCGATGCAATTTGTTCCATAGGAGTGTCGCTTCGCGCAATGCATAAGCGCGACACTCCATTGTCAAAAAACGGTGTTTCGCATCCCGGCGCCGGTAGGCGGCAGCACCGTAAGCTCTAACTTACGGTGAAACCCGCTCCAGGGCTCTGATTTTTTCACCGGAATCTCGCATCGGCTTCCGGATCGATTTCCAGTGTCCGGTGGAGCTCATTTTCAATTTCACGCTCCACCGCCGGACATTCCAAGTGGTCAATTAGAACAATCGGTATGAAATGCAGCGGCCGTCGCACGCATCGCCACTTTCGGGGTGGAAAAAAAAGAGCATTAAAAGCGATTCAGCTCGACGTTAATTACGTTTTAAGGAAGACGGAAGATGGGTTAGCCGGTCCACCGTTAACTCGGTTAGGGCCACCAGGAACCGACCGCAGCGCAGGACGACAGAAATCCGCGGTGCGCGAAGTTCCGAAGTCGGTCCGAAGCAATGGTCATCTCTGGGCGCCATTTTGTTGTAGTGAACTCCGTCCATCAGAGGCGCCCCAGGCGGCAGGTTAGTCGGCATATCCGGTGCACGTAGAGGGGGAAGCGTCGTTGCAGGTGGTTGAAGCAGTGACCCAGGAGGCGCTGCCATCGCTGGTCGTGGCGACCGGAGCGGACTCCCGGTCCCGGTTCGAGCAAGTGTTCCATCAGGAGCATCAAGATGGCAGCCTGCTCCCAGGCCCGCACGTCGAAAGCGAACCGCTGACCGCCGGTCATCTCGCTGGTCAGCCGGGACAGGTGGGACACCGCGGCTTCCAGGATGGACTCGCGCAGACACTGTCCGGCAGACAGCCGTCGGAGGGCGCAGACAGCCTGCTCGCGGAGCCACGGCTGCGGGCGAGAGAAACTAAACTTACTGACTTCGCTGAGTTACTAACTTGCTAAGAAACTAAACTTAAGACAAGATTGAGAAAAGTTACAGTGGTTGAAGCGTCATTTAAAAATGTCAAGTCAAAAAGATATGCTCGGTCTTTTACGCGCACTAGCGGAGTGTCGTCTTTGCCGTAATTAGTCCACACTCCGCGTTTCTTACAATTGGTGAGTTTCCAACAAAGTGAGTTGAGGAAAGAAAAAAACATATGTCCAACCAATGTCCCAATCCAACATCAATAGTATTCAATCCAACATACATAGAGTTCAATTTTCCCATATGAGTGTCGTCTTTTTCCATGTGTTTGCGTGGCACTCCATAGAACAAAATAGGGGAAACTTAAGTGAACATTCATTAATTTTCTTTCAACATGTATTTTGTATAAACTGGGTCTTAAACACGTCTACTATGCCTGATGGACCTTTACTAATGTCACAAAATATACCCTAATTTGCCCATGAGCGGAGTGTCGCATTTCGCCGCGAGGATGCGCGACACTCCATGCAAGTGCCTTTTCAACAAACTGAGGTTAGATTTTGACTTGGAAATGTTTGTCTGAAGCACACCCGCCATGACTGTCCCATTTCAAGATGTTAAATTTCCCCCATAAGAGTGTCGTCTTTTCCCATGAGTATGCGCGACACTCCATAGACCCAAATAGGAAATCTTGCCCGAACATTGGCACATTTCATTTCAACAAGCATTTTACTTAAAATATGTTTCAATGTGTCACAAAACACATCTAATACAATTCATGACTTATAAAAGTCATAAATTTTTACCCGCATGTTTAAATTATATATATTTGTTCGGTTTTCAAGGTATAACAAATTGTATGTTTTCTGGTGTGAAAATATACTGGTGTTTTCAACCTAGTTTTGTCCTCACACATTTTATCCCATTTTGCTTTCTGTATCTTTTTCGCATAAAAATCCACACAACACTTTCAGCTCGGGACGCCATAATTCATCTTTTGGACACTTCCGGTCTGGGTAAACGCCGCGGGGCGCTGGTGCAGGCCCCACCCCCAGGGAGAAGACCATAAAGGAGAAAATCGTATACGTGGGAATAACGAAAAAATGTATAAAAAACACGAATAAAAAAGCTGCAAATGGAGATCATTTTTCAAGGGAAACAAGCCAAAAAAACTCGTTTAGTAGAGAGACGCACTTAGTGGACTAAAAGAAAGACATTTTGGAGGGAAAAAAATACAAATAAAACCTAGCTAGACTACACATCCGAATAAAGGAGAATAAAGAGGAAAAATGGACGAAAATAAACGAAAATGGAAGAAAGGCTTTGCCAAAAATTTGCTTTTCTCAGAAACAGCTCAGTGTCGACCAAAATGGTTGAAGACAAAATGGTCGAATTTTGAAAAGACTACTACTAAAAGCTTTTGTTTTTAGGCCTGCTACAGGTTTTATGATAAATAAAAATATAAATCTTATTTTCTATTTATTAAATTTTGATGGAAAAAAAAACAGTCATTAAATCAAAACCAAAACCAAAACCAAAACAAATTTTGTGCATAATATACTAAGCCTAGAAGTATACAATTTCTGACTCATATCAAACTAAAACTTACTTGTTTGCAAATTAATACATATTAAAATCATTTTTCTTATCAATCCCCATTATTAATTTCGTCAATTTTTACATATTCATATTTGAATCAATTATCCAAGTTTAATGTCCAAATTTAACTTAAAAATTTTGATGAAAAATGAAATAGTCATCTATGCCAAAACCGAAACAAATGCATAATATTCTAGGCCTACAAGTATATAATTTCTGACTCATATCAAATTAAAATTTAGTTGTTTGCAAATTAATATTTATTAAAATTATTATTCTTATCCATCCCCATTTTTAATTTCGTCAATTTTTATATGTTTATATTTGCATCAATTCTCCAATTTTAATGACCAAATTTACCTACCACTAAAAAGGCCTACCATAGGTTTTATGATAAATGAAAATATAAATCTTATTTTCTATTTATTAAAATTTTGATGAAAAAAACAGAAATGATATACTTGTAGGCCTAGTATATTATGCATTTGTTTCGGTTTTGGCTTAGATTACTGACTCATATCAAACTAAAATTGACTTGTTTGCAAATTAATATTTATTAAAATCATTATTCTAATCAATCCCCATTATTAATTTCGTCCATTTTTACTTGTTTATATTTGATCCAATTCTCCAATTGACCAAATTTAACTAAAAATTCGTTTCCTCATTAACACGAAAACTGTTTAATTAAGCTCTTCCGTATAATTTCGACCACAAAATTAATCTCAAATCAAATAACCAAAAAAACACCAACAAAATCCTCATCTAATAAGACAGGCAGGGACCGGAAGCCGAGAAACAGGAAGCAGCGCCGTAGCATTTTGCCAGATGGCGCTAATGCGGATTAGGCCCCGACGTCACTTTTAACACTAAAAATGATAATGAATCGATTTCTGTCTCGGTGGAAGGTGTTTGTAATCAAGACGAGCGAGAAAATCTCCTAAGCACGGCGTGAAAAATAAAAAATTAAGCTTCGTGTGACATAAAACACGACCGCAAATTGATGATGATGCCATCATTAAATTGAATTACAGGATGAGGGACGCCCATAAATCGATTTTTCACTTTCGGAATTACCTCTCATTCCAAACAGGGTCCTGAAAACTCGTTTATTAAACAAAAATATATTTCTAGCTGAAATTTCGTCCTACCTGCGCATGGGCCGTGCGGTCATCGTCCAGGACGTTTCGGGAGATCCAGTCGCTGAAGAAATCCTCCAGTCGCACGGAGATTCCGGACGTCAAGACGGGCAGTCGGTGGTCCAAGCCCACGAGGGCCCCGATGACGAGGTCTGCGAGGGCGCCGCGATGGCACTGGGGAGCGATGGCTCCGGCCGGGCAAACGGAGGGTCCCAAGGCGTCCAGCAATACCTTGACTGCCTCCGAGACGATAGGCTCGGAACACGACTCGGACCCGATGGCTCGGCTGGAGGTGCAAATAGTGCACGCGTTCAGCGTGGACTCGTAGAACGTGTCGGCGGCAAGGCAGCGTTCGCCCTGGGACGGCAAAGACGCCGGCACATCGGATTCACCGCGGTCCGGCATCGGCCTGCTAACTGAAATATAAATATCTGAGCATCAAAATAGACAAATGGACCGGGGTTGAACTAGAACAAGGATTGTGGTTAAATTTGGGTTCAGCAGGCCTGTGGCCAGCTATGTCATATTTTGTCACATTTTGTCATATTTTGTCACCTCCAAGAATTGGACATTTGTCACATTTTGTCACATCCAAGAATTGGACATTTGTCACATTTTGTCACCTCCAAGAATTACACATTTGTCACATTTTGTCACATGCAAATATCGCATTTGTCACATTTTGTCACATGCAAATGTTATGCAATTGATT